>CM038676.1:321419859-321614859 GCA_021605205.1 Aegilops longissima
CTCATGCTTTGTTCTCTAAGAGTTGATCCAATTGAGAGTATTGTAGTATTTTGTTTCCAGCAAAGAACTCATTGAAATACATGTGAGAAGTGACTTAATAGTTTCTCTCATGAAAATATTATCAGACTAACAGATTTGATGGTGTCATATTCAGTATGTTTTTCGTTAAAGATATGTGAAGTATATGGTAGTCTGATAAGAGTTATTTTGCATGAATAAAGGAAAATTTTGGTCTGATAAACACCCTCAAATGTGTAATAACAGATCAATCACTAAGTGAGGCAATTTGGCTCCGTGGATCTAGGGAGCCTAGAACTTTATTTTATTTGAAAAGGATATTTAAAAATTCTAAAACAATTGTTTTTTCCCACCAATATAGTTGTTCTCTACAAATACGCAAAATTCCATTAAATACTATATGATGATGTGCAGACTACGAAAGAAATCAAACAATTCAGATCGAAACAACAAAATTTCATGACTAGATCTGGTAGGCTGCTTTGGAGGCCAGGCCAGAGCAGAGTGAATCCACGGTGACTTGGTTGATGCATTTGGATGAGGCGGGACAACGTGGTGACACAACTTAACTACTATGTTGTGATAGAAGAGGTTTTGTGATGACAAAGGGGATTAAGTCATTGACTGCGGGTGCTGATAGGAGAGGGTTGTGCGGACGTCCGTTTACAGCGACAAAATTGTCACTCCCGCTGTGAGACTATGAATGTGTTTCTCCCGTTGCAACGCATGGGCATTGTGCTAGTTGTCACGCCCAAGATGCGACCCTATCCTAAAGGAACTCGAAGGTCCCACCAAGGATAGAAGCGCATCTTGAAGACGCTTTTGCAAGGTGGATATCATTACATCGTACCATTACATAATAGTGGGGATACATCCAAGACATACAATGACACATGAATACATCAAAACACCAAACATAAGATCAACATCCGACTACGAATGAAACATAAACAGAAAATCAAACAATATCCACCCTACTATCCCAGGCTGCCGACCAGGGGCCTATACCTCAATCGAAGAAGAAGCAGAAGAAGAACTCCAAACAAGTAAACATCGCTCTCGCGTCAAGATCATCACAAAACCTGTACATGCAACTGTTGGTGTAGTAATCTGTGAGCCACGAGGACTCAGCAATCCCATTACCATGGGTATCAAGACTAGCAAAGCTTAATGGGTAAGGAAGGGGTAAAGTGGTGAGGTTGCAGCGGCGACTAAGCATGTATGGTGGCTAACTTACGAAACAAGAGCGAGAAGAGGAGCTTAGCAAGCGGTCGTCAACTAGTAATGATCAAGAAGTGATCCTGAACTCCTACTTACGTCAAATCATAACCCAAAAACAGTGTTCTCCTCTCGAACAACTCCGAAAAGAGACAATCACGGTTACGCACACGGTTGGTGTATTTTAGAAGAGTTTACTTCAAGTTTACTACAACCGAATATTAAAAAATTCCCATCTGCCACATAACCGCGGGCACGGCTTTCGAAAGTTCAAACCCTGCAGGGGTGTCCCAACTTAGCCATGATAAGCTCTCACGATCAACGAAGGATATTCCTTCTCCCGGGAAGACCCGATCAGTCTCGGAATCCCGGTTACAAGACATTTCGGCATTGGTAAAACAAGACCAGCAAGACCTCCTGGCGTGCCGACACCCTGATAGTAGCCGCGCGTATCTCGTCTCAGGCCACGACCGGATGAGCACTACGTACAAATAAAAACCAGCCCTCAAGTTTCCCCGAGGTGGCACTGCAAGTGGCTCTAGTTCGGACCAACACTTATAGAAGCATTGGCCCGGGGGGGCTAAAATAAAGATGACCCTCGGGTTAATTACTCCCAAGGGAAAGGTATAGGTGGTAGGCAAATGGTAAAACCAATGTTGGTCCTTGCTGGAGGAGTTTTATTCAAGGCAAACTGTCAAGGGGTTCCCATAACGCCCAACCACGTTAGGGACGCAAAATCCGGGAACATAATACTGATATGACGGAAACTAGGGCGGCAAGAGTGGAACAAAACACCAGGCATAAGGCTGAGCCTTCCACCCTTTACCAAGTATATAGATGCATTAATTAAATAAGATATATTGTGATATCCCAACATAAACATAATACAACATGGAGCAATCTTCATCTTCACCTGCAACTAACAACGCTATAAGAGGGGCTGAGCAAAAGCGGTAACATAGCCAAACAACGGTTTGCTAGGAAGGGTGACAAAGGTTAGAGGTGAAGGAAATATGCCCTAGAGGCAATAATAAAGTTATTATTTATTTCCTTATATCATGATAAATGTTTATTATTCATGCTAGAATTGTATTAACCGGAAACATAATACTTGTGTGAATACATAGACAAACATATTGTCACTAGTATGCCTCTAATTGACTAGCTCGTTAATCAAAGATGGTTATGTTTCCTAACCATAGACATGTGTTGTCATTTGATTAAACGGGATCACATCATTAGGAGAATGATGTGATTGACATGACCCATTCCATTAGCTTAGCACCCGATCGTTTAGTATGTTGCTATTGCTTTCTTCATGACTTATACATGTTCCTATGACTATGAGATTATGCAACTCCCGTTTGCCGGAGGAACACTTTGTGTGATACCAAACGTCACAATGTAACTGGGTGATTATAAAGGAGCTCTATAGGTGTCTCCGAAGGTACATGTTGGGTTGGCGTATTTCGAGATTAGGATTTGTCACTCCGATTGTCGGAGAGGTATCTCTGGGCCCTCTCGGTGATGCACATCACATAAGCCTTGCAAGCATTGCAACTAATGAGTTAGTTGTGAGATGATGTATTACGGAACGAGTAAAGAGACTTGCCGGTAACGAGATTGAACTAGGTATTAAGATACCGACGATCGAATCTCGGGCAAGTAACATACCGATGACAAAGGGAACAACGTATGTTGTTATGTGGTCTGACCGATAAAGATCTTCGTAGAATATGTAGGAGCCAATATGAACATCCAGGTTCCGCTATTGGTTATTGACCAGAGACGTGTCTCGGTCATGTCTACATTGTTCTCGAACCCATAGGGTCCGCACGCTTAACGTTACGATGACAGTTTCATTATGAGTTTATATGTTTTGATGTACCAAAGGTTGTTCGGAGTCCCGGATGTGATCACGGACATGACGAGGAGTCTCGAAATGATCGATACATAAAGATTGATATATAGGACGACTATATTCGGACACTGGAATGGTTCCGGGGGTTATCGGATATAGAACGGAGTACCGGGGGGTTACCGGAACCCCCCGGGGGGTTAATGGGCCTCATGGGCCCAAAATGGAGCAGAGGAGGGGCGGCCAGGGCAGGCCGCGCGCCCCCCCTTTCCTTCCTCTCCTCTCTCCCTTCCTTCCCCCTCTCCTAGTTGGACAAGGAAAGGAGGGAGTCCTACTCCCGGTAGGAGTAGGACTCCTCCCTGGCGTGCCTCCTCCTGGCCGGCCACCCCCTCCCCCTTGCTCCTTTATATACGGAGGCAGGGGGGCACCTCTAGACACAACAATTGATCCTTGAGATCTCTTAGCCGTGTGCGGTGCCCCCCTCCACCATAATCCTCGATAATATTGTAGCGGTGCTTAGGCGAAGCCCTGCGACGGTAGAACATCAAGATCGTCACCACGCCGTCCGTCGTCTTGTGGAACTCATCCCCGGCACTTTGCTGGATCGGAGTCCAGGGATCGTCATCGAGCTGAACGTGTGCAAGAACTCGGAGGTGACGTAGTTTCGGTGCTTGATCGGTCGGGCCGTGAAGACGTACGACTACATCAACCGCGTTGTTATAATGCTTCCACTTTCGGTCTACGAGGGTACGTGGACAACACTCTTCCCTCTCGTTGCTATGCATCACCATGATCTTGCGTGTGCGTAGGGAAATTTTGAAATTACTACGTTCCCCAACAGTGGCATCCGAGCCTGGTTTTATGTGTTGATGTTATTTGCACGAGTAGAACACAAGTGAGTTGTGGGCGATATAAGTCATACTGCTTACCAGCATGTCATACTTTGGTTTGGCGGTATTGTTGGATGAAGCGGCCCGGACCGACATTACGCGTATGCTTACGCGAGACTGGTTCTACCGACGTGCTTGGCACACAGGTGGCTGGCGGGTGTCAGTTTCTCCAACTTTGGTTGAACCGAGTGTGGCTACGCCCGGTCCTTGCGAAGGTTAAAACAGCACCAACTTGACAAACTATCGTTGTGGTTTTGATGCGTAGGTGAGATTGGTTCTTGCTAAGCCCGTAGCAGCCACGTAAAACTTGCAAAAACAAAGTAGAGGACGTCTAACTTGTTTTTGCAGGGCATGTTGTGATGTGATATGGTCAAGACATGATGCTAAATTTTATTGTAAGAGATGATCATGTTTTGTAACCAAGTTATCGGCAACTGGCAGGAGCCATATGGTTGTCGCTTTATTGTATGCAATGCAATCGCCCTGTAATGCTTTACTTTATCACTAAGCGGTAGCGATAGTCGTAGAAGCATAAGATTGGTGAAACGACAACGATGCTACGATGGAGATCAAGGTGTCGCGCCGGTGACGATGGTGATCATGACGGTGCTTCAAAGATGGAGATCACAAGCACAACATGATGATGGCCATATCATATCACTTATATTGATTGCATGTGATGTTTATCCTTTATGCATCTTATCTTGCTTTGATTGACGGTAGCATTATAAGATGATCCCTCACTAAATTATCAAAGTATAAGTGTTCTCCCTGAGTATGCACCGTTGCGAAAGTTCTTCATGCTGATACACCACGTGATGATCGGGTGTGATAGGCTCTACGTTCAAATACAACAGGTGCAAAACAGTTGCACACATAGAATACTCAGGTTTAACTTGATGAGCCTAGCATATAACAGATATGGCCTCGGAACACGGAGACCGAAAGGTCGAGCGTGAATCATATAGTAGATATGATCAACATAGTGATGTTCACCATTGAAACTACTCCATCTCACGTGATGATCGGACATGGTTTAGTTGATTTGGATCACGTGATCACTTAGAGGATTAGAGGGATGTTTATCTAAGTGGGAGTTCTTAAGTAATATGATTAATTGAACTTAAATTTATCATAAACTTAGTACCTGATAGTATCTTGCTTGTTTATGTTTTATTGTAGATAGATGGCCCGTGCTGTTGTTCCGTTGAATTTTAATGCGTTCCTTGAGAAAGCAAAGTTGAAAGATGATGGTAGCAATTACACGGACTGGGTCCGTAACTTGAGGATTATCCTCATTGCTGCACAGAAGAATTACGTCCTGGAAGCACCGCTGGGTGCCAGGCCTGCTGCTGATGCAACTGACGGCGTTAAGAACGTCTGGCAGAGCAAAGCTGATTACTACTCAATAGTTCAATGTGCCATGCTTTACGGCTTAGAACAGGGACATCAACGACGTTTTGAACGTCATGGAGCATATGAGATGTTCCTGGAGTTGAAGTTAATATTTCAAGCAAATGCTCGGATTGAGAGATATGAGATCTCCAATAAGTTCTATAGCTGCAAGATGGAGGAGAACAGTTCTGTCAGTGAGCATATACTCAAAATGTCTGGGTATAATAATCACTTGATTCAATTGGGAGTTAATCTTCCGGATGATTGCGTCATTGACAGAATTCTCCAATCACTACCACCAAGCTACAAGAGATTCGTGATGAACTATAATATGCAAGGGATGGAAAAGACAATTCCGAGCTCTTCGCAATGCTAAAAGCTATGGAGGTAGAAATCAAGAAGGAGCATCAAGTGTTGATGGTCAACAAGACCACTAGTTTCAAGAAAAAGGGAAAAGGGAAGAAGAAGGAACTTCAAGAAGAACAGCAAGCAAGTTTTTGCTCAGAGAAGAAACCCAAATCTGGACCTAAGCCTGAAAGCGAGTGCTTCTCCGCAAGCGATAGTCCTTCGGAAGCGGAACTGCCCCAAGTATTTGGCGGATAAGAAGGATGGCAAGGTGAACAAAGGTATATGTGATATACATGTTATTGATGTGTACCTTACTAATGCTCGCATAGCACTGGTATTTGATCTTGGTTCATTGCTAATATTTGCAACTCAAGCAGGACTACGGATTAGCGAAGATTGGCTAAGGACGAGGTGATGATGATGCGTGGGAAATGGTTCCAAAGTCGATGTGATCATGATCGGCACGCTACCTCTACATCTACCTTTGGGATTAGTTTTAGACCTAAATAATTATTATTTGGTGCCAGCGTTGAGCATGAACATTATATCTGGATCTTGTTTGATGCGAGACGGTTATTCATTTAAATCTGAGAATAATGGTTGTTCTATTTATATGAGTAATATCTTTTATGGTCATGCACCCTTTAAGAGTGGTCTATTCTTATTAAATCTCGATAGTAGTGACACACATATTCATAATGTTGAAGCCAAAAGATGCAGAGTTGATAATGATAGTGCAACTTATTTGTGGCACTGCCGTTTAGGTCATATCGGAGTAAAGCGCATGAAGAAACTCCATTCTGATGGACTTTTGGAACCACTTGATTATGAATCACTTGGTACTTGCGAACCGTGCCTTATGGGCAAGATGACCAAAACGTCGTTCTCCGATACTATGGAGAGAGCAACAGATTTGTTGGAAATCATACATACAGATGTATGTGGTCCGATGAATGTTGAGGCTCGTGGCGGATATCGTTATTTTCTCACCTTCAGAGATGACTTAAGCAGATATGGGTATATCTACTTGATGAAACATAAGTCTGAAACATTTGAAAAGTTCAAAGAATTTCAGAGTGAAGTTGAAAATCATCGTAACAAGAAAATAAAGTTTCTACGATCTGATCGTGGAGGAGAATATTTGATTTACGAGTTTGGTGTACATTTCAAACAATGCGGAATAGTTTCGCAACTCACGCCACCCGGAACACCACAGCGTAATGGTGTGTCTGAACGTCGTAATCGTACTTTACTAGATATGGTGCGATCTATGATGTCTCTTACTGATTTACCGCTATCATTTTGGGGTTATGCCTTAGAGACGGCCGCATTCACGTTAAATAGGGCACCATCAAAATCCGTTGAGATGACGCCTTATGAACTGTGGTTTCGCAAGAAACCAAAGTTGTCGTTTCTTAAAGTTTGGGGCTGCGATGCTTATGTGAAAAAGCTTCAACCTGATAAGCTCGAACCCAAATCGGAGAAATGTGTCTTCATAGGATATCCAAAGGAAACTATTGGATACACCTTCTATCACAGATCCGAAGGCAAGACTTTTGTTGCTAAATTCAAAAACTTTCTAGAGAAGGAGTTTCTCTCGAAAGAAGTGAGTGGGAGGAAAGTAGAACTTGATGAGGTAACTGTACCTGCTCCCTTATTGGAAAGTAGTACATCACAGAAACCGGTTTCTGTGACACCTACACCAGTTAGTGAGGAAGTTAATGATGATGATCATGAAACTTCAGATCAAGTTGTTACTGAACCTCGTAGATCAACCAGAGTAAGATCTGCACCAGAGTGGTACGGTAATCCTGTTCTGGAAGTCATGCTACTAGATCATGATGAACCTACAAACTATGAAGAAGTGATGGTGAGCCCAGATTCCGCAAAATGGCTTGAAGCCATGAAATCTGAGATGGGATCCATGTATGAGAACAAAGCATGGACTTTGGTTGACTTGCCCGATGATCGGCAAGCAATTGAGAACAAATGGATTTTTAAGAAGAAGACTGACGCTGACGGTAATATTACTATCTACAAAGCTTGACTTGTCGCAAAAGGTTTTCAAAAACTTCAAGGGATTGACTACGATGAGACATTCTCACCTCTAGCGATGCTTAAGTCTGTCCGAATCATGTTAGCAATTGCCGCATTTTATGATTATGAAATTTGGCAGATGGATGTCAAAACTGCATTCCTGAATGGATTTCTGGAAGAAGAGTTGTATATGATGCAACCAGAAGGTTTTGTCGATCCAAAGGGAGCTAACAAAGTGTGCAAGCTCCAGCGATCCATTTATGGACTGGTGCAAGCCTCTCGGAGTTGGAATAAACACTTTGATAGTTTGATCAAAGCATTTGGTTTTGTACAGACTTTTGGAGAAGCCTGTATTTACAAGAAAGTGAGTGGGAGCTCTGTAGCATTTTTGATATTATATGTGGATGACATATTACTAATTGGAAATGATATAGAATTTCTGGATAGCATAAAGGGATACTTGAATAAGAGTTTTTCAATGAAAGACCTCGGTGAAGCTGCTTACATATTGGGCATTAAGATCTATAGAGATAGATCAAGACGCTTAATTGGACTTTCACAAAGCACATACCTTGACAAAGTTTTGAAGAAGTTCAAAATGGATCAGGCGAAGAAAGGATTCTTGCCTGTGTTACAAGGTGTAGAATTGAGTAAGACTCAATGCCCGACCAATGCAGAAGATAGAGAAAAGATGAAAGAAGTTCCCTATGCTTCAGCCATAGGCTCTATCATGTATGCAATGCTGTGTACCAGACCTGATGTGTGCCTTGCTATAAGTCTAGCAGGGAGGTACCAAAGTAATCCAGGAATGGATCACTGGACAGCGGTCAAGAACATCCTTAAATACCTGAAAAGGACTATGGATATGTTTCTCGTATATGGAGGTGACAAAGAGCTCATCATAAATGGTTACGTTGATGCAAGCTTTGACACTGATCCGGACGATTCTAAATCGCAAACCGGATACGTATTTACATTAAATGGTGGAGCTGTCAGTTGGTGCAGTTCTAAACAAAGCGTCGTGGCGGGATCTACATGTGAAGCGGAGTACATAGCTGCTTTGGAAGCAGCAAACGAAGGAGTCTGGATGAAGGAGTTCATATCCGATCTAGGTGTCATACCTAGTGCATCAGGTCCAATGAAAATCTTTTGTGACAATACTGGTGCAATTGCCATGGCAAAGGAATCCAGATTTCACAAGAGAACCAAGCACATCAAGAGATGCTTCAATTCCATCCGGGATCTAGTCCAGGTGGGAGACATAGAGATTTGCAAGATACATACGAATGTTGCAGACCCGTTTGACTAAGCCTCTTCCACGAGGATCAGCACCAAGGCTCCATGGGTGTCAGAATCATTACTGTGTAATCTAGATTATTGACTCTAGTGCAAGTGGGAGATTGAAGGAAATATGCCCTAGAGGAAATATGCCCTATAGCAAACTGTCAAGGGGTTCCCATAACGCCCAACCGCGTTAGGGACGCAAAATCCGGGAACATAATACTGATATGACGGAAACTAGGGCAGCAAGAGTGGAACAAAACACCAGGCATAAGGCTGAGCCTTCCACCCTTTACCAAGTATATAGATGCATTAATTAAATAAGATATATTGTGATATCCCAACATAAACATAATCCAACATGGAGCAATCTTCATCTTCACCTGCAACTAACAACGCTATAAGAGGGGTTGAGCAAAAGCGGTAACATAGCCAAACAACGGTTTGCTAGGAAGGGTGACAAAGGTTAGAGGTGAAGGAAATATGCCCTAGAGGCAATAATAAAGTTATTATTTATTTCCTTATATCATGATAAATGTTTATTATTCATGCTAGAATTGTATTAACCGGAAACATAATACTTGTGTGAATACATAGACAAACATATTGTCACTAGTATGCCTCTAATTGACTAGCTCGTTAATCAAAGATGGTTATGTTTCCTAACCATAGACATGTGTTGTCATTTGATTAAACGGGATCACATCATTAGGATAATGATGTGATTGACATGACCCATTCCATTAGCTTAGCACCCGATCGTTTAGTATGTTGCTATTGCTTTCTTCATGACTTATACATGTTCCTATGACTATGAGATTATGCAACTCCCGTTTGCCGGAGGAACACTTTGTGTGCTATCAAACGTCACAACGTAACTGGGTGATTATAAAGGAGCTCTACAGGTGTCTCCAAAGATACATGTTGGGTTGGCGTATTTTGAGATTAGGATTTGTCACTCCGATTGTCGGAGAGGTATCTCTGGGCCCTCTCGGTGATGCACATCACATAAGCCTTGCAAGCATTGCAACTAATGAGTTAGTTGTGAGATGATGTATTACGGAACGAGTAAAGAGACTTGCCGGTAACGAGATTGAACTAGGTATTAAGATACCGACGATCGAATCTCAGGCAAGTAACATACCGATGACAAAGGGAACAACGTATGTTGTTATGCGGTCTGACCGATAAAGATCTTCGTAGAATATGTAGGAGCCAATATGAACATCCAGGTTCTGCTATTGGTTATTGACCGGAGACGTGTCTCGGTCATGTCTACATTGTTCTCGAACCCGTAGGGTCCGCACGCTTAACGTTACGATGACAGTTTCATTATGAGTTTATATGTTTTGATGACCGAAGGTTCGGAGTCCCGGATGTGATCACGGACATGACGAGGAGTCTCGAAATGATCGAGACATTAATATTGATATATTGGACGACTATATTCGGATACTGGAATGGTTCCGGGGGTTATCGGATATAGAACGGAGTACCAGGGGGGGTTACCGGAACCCCCCGGGGGGTTAATGGGCCTCATGGGCCCAAAGTGGAGCAGAGGAGGGGCCGCCAGGGCAGGCCGCGCGCCCCCTCCCCCTCTAGTCCGAATTGGACAAGGAGGGGGCGGCGCCCCCCCCTTTCCTTCCTCTCCTCTCTCCCTTCCATCCCCCTCTCCTAGTTGGACAAGGAAAGGAGGGAGTCCTACTCCCGGTAGGAGTAGGACTCCTCCCTGGCGCGCCTCCTCCTGGCCGGCCGCCCCCTTCCCCTTGCTCCTTTATATACGGGGGCAGGGGGGCACCTCTAGACACAACAATTGATCCTTGAGATCTCTTAGTCGTGTGCGGTGCACCCCTCCACCATAATCCTCGATAATATTGTTGAAGGAAATATGCCCTAGAGGCAATAATAATGTTATTATTTATTTCCTTATATCATGATAAATGTTTATTATTCATGCTAGAATTGTATTAACCGGAAACATAATACATGTGTGAATACATAAACCTACAGAGTGTCACTAGTATGCCTCTACTTGACTAGCTCGTTAATCAAAGATGGTTATGTTTCCTAACCATGAACAAGGAGTTGTTATTTGATTAATGGGATCACATCATTGGTTGAATGATCTGATTGACATGACCCATTCCATTAGCATAGCACCTGATCGTATAGTTTGTTGCTAGTGCTTTTCTTCATGACTTATACATGTTCCTATGACTATGAGATTATGCAACTCCCGTTTGCCCGAGGAACACTTTGGGTGCTACCAAACGTCACAACGAATCGGGTGATTATAAAGGTACATTACAGGTGTCTCCGAAGGTACATGTTGGGTTGGCATATTTGAGATTAGGATTTGTCCTCCGATTGTCGGAGAGGTATCTCTGGGCCCTCTCGGTAATGCACATCACATAAGCCTTGCAAGCATTGCAACTAAATGTGTTAGTTGTGAGATGATGTATTACGGAACGAGAAAAGAGACTTGCGAACGAGATTGAACTAGGTATTGGATACCGACGATCGAATCTCGGGCAAGTAACATACCGATGACAAAGGGAACAACGTATGTTATGCGGATCGACCGATAAAGATCTTCGTAGAATATGTAGGAGCCAATATGGGCATCCAGGTCCCGCTATTGGTTATTGACCGAGAGGTGTCTCGGTCATGTCTACATAGTTCTCGAACCCGTAGGGTCCGCACGCTTAACGCTTCGATGACAGTTATTATGAGTTTATATGATATTGATGTACGAAGGTTGTTCGAGTCCGGATGAGATCACGGACATGACGAGGAGTCTCGAAATGGTCGAGACATAAAGATTGATATATTGGAAGCCTATGTTTGGACTCGGAATCACTCCGGGTGAAATTGGGAATTTTACCGAGTACCGGGGTTACGGAACCTCCCGGGGTCAATGGGCCTTGATGGGCCTTAAGGGAAAAGAAAAGGGGCCATATGCTGCGCAGCCTTCCCCTTCCCTAGTCCTATTAGGATTAGGAGAAGGGGTGGCGCCTCTCTCTCCCTCTCCCTTGGTCAAACCCTAGTTGGACTAGGATTGGGGGAATCCTACTCCGGTGGGAGTAGGACTCCCAGCGCAGCCATAGGTGGCCGGCCAGCCCCTCCCCTTCCCTCCTTTATATCTGGGCAGGGGACACCCCATGGCACACAAGTTGATCTCTGGATCTTTCCTTAGCCGTGTGCGGTGCCCCTTCCACCATATTCCACCTCGGTCATATCGTCGGAGCTTAGGTGAAGCCTCGCTGGAGAAGTCATATCGTCGCGGAGCTTAGGCGAAGCCCTGCGTCGGTGGAGCATCATCATCGTCCACGCCGTCGTCTTGTGGAACTCATCCCGACACTTTGCTGGATCGAGTCCGGGATCGTCATCGAGCTGAGCGTGTGCAGAACTCGGAGGTGCCGTGACGTTCGGTACTTGGATCGGTTGGATCGGGAAGAAGTACGACTACTTCCTCTACGTTGCGTCAACGCTTCCGTTGCTGGTCTCGAGGGTGCGAGACAACACTCTCATCTCGTTGCTATGCATCACCATGATCTTGCGTGATCGTAGGAAAATTTTTGAAATTACTACGTTCTCCAACAGTGGTATCAGAGCCTGGTTTTATGCGTTGATGTCATATGCACGAATAGAACACAAGTGAGTTGTGGGCGATACAAGTCATACTACCTACCAGCATGTCATACTTTGGTTCAGCGGTATTGTGAGATGAAGCGGCCCGGACCGACATTACGCGTACGCTTACGCGAGACTGGTTTCACCGCTGTGAGCACTCGTTGCTTAAAGGTGACTGGCGGGTGTCTCTCTCTCACTTTAGTTGAACGAGTGTGGCTACGCCCGGTCCTTGAGAAGGTTAAACGAGTCTATTTGACGAAGTATCGTTGTGGTTTTGATGCGTAGGTAAGAACGGTTCTTGCTCAGCCCGTAGCAGCCACGTAAAATTTGCAACAACAAAGTAGAGGACGCCTAACTTGTTTTTGCAGGGCATGTTGTGATGTGATATGGTCAAGACGTGATGCTATATTTCATTGTATGAGATGATCATGTTTTGTAACCGAAGTTATCGGCAATGGCAGGAGCCATATGGTTGTCGCTTTATTGTATGAAATGCAACGCCATGTAATTGCTTTACTTTATCACTAAGCAGTAGCGATAGTCGAGAAGCAATAGTTGGCGAGACGACAACGATGCTACGATGGAGATCAAGGTGTCGCGCGGTGGCGATGGTGATCATGACGGTGCTTGGCGATGGAGATCACAAGCACAAGATGATGATGACCATATCATATCACTTATATTGATTGCATGTGATGTTTATCCTTTATGCATCTTATCTTGCTTTGATTGACGGTAGCATTATAAGATGATCTCTCACTAAAATTATCAAGAAGTGTTCTCCCGAGTATGCACCGTTGCGAAAGTTCTTCGTCTTTGAGACACCACGTGATGATCGGGTGTGATAGGCTCTACGTTCAAATACAACGGTGCAAAACAGTTGCACACGCGAATACTCAGGTTATACTTGACGAGCTATGCATATAAGATATGACCTCGAACACGGAGACCGAAGGTCGAGCGTGAATCATATAGTAGATATGATCAACATATTGATGTTCACCATTGAAACTACTCCATCACACGTGATGATCGGTCATGGTGTAGTTGATATGGATCACGCAATCACTTAGAGAATTGGAGGGATATTTTTCTAAGTGGGAGTTCTTAAGTAATATGATTAATTGAACTTTAATTTATCATGAACTTAGTCCTGGTAGTATTTTGCAAATTATGTTGTAGATCAATAGCTCGCGTTGTTGCTTCCCTATGTTTTCATATGTGTTCCTAGAGAAAATTGTATTGAAAGATGTTAGTAGCAATGATGCGGAATGGATCCGTGATCTGAGGTTTATCCTCATTGCTGCGCAGAAAAATTATGTCCTTAATGCACCGCTAGGTGACAGACCTATTGCAGGAGCAGATGCGACGTTATGAGCGTTTGGCTAGCTCAATATAAGCGATCTGACGTTATGAACGTTTGGCTAGCTCAATATGATGACTACTTGATAGTTTAGTGCACCATGCTTAACGGCTTAGAATCGGGACTTCAAAGACGTTTTGAACGTCATGGACCATATGAGATGTTCCAGAGTTGAAGTTAATATTTCAAGCAAATACCGAGTTGAGAGATATGAAGTCTCCAACAAGTTCTATAGCTAAAAGATGGAGGAGAATCGCTCAACTAGTGAGCATGTGCTCAGATTGTCTGGGTACTTCAATCGCTTGAATCAAGTGGGAGTTAATCTTCCAGATAAGATAGTGATTGACAGAATTCTCTAGTCACCATCACCAAGTTAGTAGAACTTCGTGATGAACTATATGCAAGGGATGACAAAAGTAATTCCCAAGCTCTTCGTGATGCTAAAATCGACGAAGGTAGAAATCAAGAAAAGAGCATCAAGTGTTGATGATTGACAAGACCACTAGTCTCAAGGGAAAGGGAAAAGGGAAGAAGGGGAACTTCAAAAAGAACGGCAAGCAAGTTGCTACTCGAATGAAGAAGCCCAAGTCTGGACCTAAGCTTGAGACTAAGTGCTTTTGCTGCAATGGAACTGGTCACTGGAAGCGGAACTACCCCAAGTATTTGGCGGATAAGAAGGATGGCAAAGTGAACAAAGGTATATTTGATATACAGATTATTGATGTGTATTTTACTAGTGTTCGTAGCAACCCCTCGGTATTTGATACTTGGTTCGGTTGCTAAGAGTAGTAACTTGAAACAGGAGTTGCGAATGAGCGAAACTAGTTGAAAGGGAAGTGACGATGAGTGTTGGAAGTAGTTCCAAGATTGATATGATCATCATCGCACACTCCCTATACTTTCGATTAGTGTTAAACCTAAATAAATGTTATTTGGCTTTTGCGTTGAGCATGAATATGATTTGATCATGTTTATTGCAATACGGTTATTCATTTAAGTAAGAGAATAAATTGTTGTTCATTTACATGAATAAAACCTTATATGGTTACACACCCAATGAAAATGGTTCGTTGGATCTCGATCGTAGTGATACACATATTCATAATATTGATGCCAAAAGATGCAAAGTTAATAATGATAGTGCAACTTATTTGTGGCAATCGCCGTTTAGGTCATATTGGTGTAAAGCGCATGAAGAAGCTCCATGCTGATGGGATTTTGGAATCACTTGATTATGAATCACTTGATGCTTGCGAACCATGCCTTATGGGCAAGATGACTAAAGACTCGTTCTCGGAACAATGGAGCGAGCAAATGACTTATTGGAAATAATACATACTGATGTATGCGGTCCGATGAGTGTTAAAGCTCACGGCAAGTATCGTTATTTTCGACCTTCACAGATGATTTGAGCAGATATGGGTATATCTACTTGATGAAACACAAGTCTGAAACATTTGAAAAGTTCAAAGAATTTCAGAGTGAAGTGAAGAATCATCGTAAAGAAAATAAAAGTTTCTACGATATGATCGCAGAGAAAAATATTTGAGTTACGAGTTTGGCCTTGATTAAAACAATGTGAAATAGTTTCACTACTCACGCCACGGAACACCACAAGCATAATGGTGTGTCCGAACGTCGAATAACCGACTTTATTGGATATGGTGCGATTTATGATGTATCTTACCGATTTACCACTATCGCTTTGGGGTTATGCATTAGAGACAGCTGCATTCACGTTTAATAGGGCACCATCTAAATCCGTTGAGATGACACCGTATGAACTATGGTTTAGCAAGAAACCTAAGCTGTCGTTTCTTAAAGTTTGAGTTGTGATGCTTATGTGAAAAGTTTTCACCGATAAGCTCGAACCCAAATCGGAGAAATGCGTCTTCATATAATACCCAATGGTAACTATTGGGTACACCTTCTATCACAGATCCGAAAGCAAGATATTTGTTGCTAAGATGGATCCTTTCTAGATAAGAAGTTTCTCTCGAAAGAAGTGAGTGGGAGGAAAGTAGAACTTGATGAGGAAATTGTACCTTCTCCCTTATTGGAAAGTAGTTCATCACGGGAATCAGTTCCAGTGATTCCTACACCAATTAGTGAGGAAGTTAATGATGATGATCATGAAACTTCAGATCAAGTTGCTACTAAAACCTCGTAGGTCTTCGAGTAAGATCCGCACAGAGTGGTACGGTAATCTTATTCTAGAAGTCATGTTACTAGACCATGATGAACCCACGAACTATGAGGAAGCGATGATGAGCCCAGATTCGCGAAATGGCTTGAGACCATGAAATCTGAGATAGGATCCATGTATGAGAACAAAGTATGGACTTTGATTGACTTGCTCGATGATCAGCAAGCCATGTAGATAAATGGATTTTCAAGAGGAAGACAGATGTTGATAGTAGTGTTACTATCTACAAAGCTCGACTTGTCGCAAAAAGGTTTTGACAAGTTCAAGGTGTTGACTACTGATGAGATTTTCTCAAACTGTAGCGATGCTTAAGTCTGTCCGAATCATGTTAGCAATTGCCACATTTTATGAAATCGGCAAATGGATGTCAAAACTACATTCTTTAATGGATTTATTAAAGAAGAGTTGTATATGATGCAACCAGAAGGTTTTGTCAATCCTAAAGGAGCTAACAAAATGTGCAAGCTCCAATGATCCATCTATGGACTGGTGCAAGCATCTCGGAGTTGGAATAAACGCTTTGATAGTGTGATCAAAGCATATGGTTTTATCTGAGACTTTTGGAGAAGCTCTGTATTTACAAGAAAGTGAGTGGGAGCACTACAACATTTCGATAAGTATATGTGAATGACATATTGTTGATCGAAATAATGTAGAATTATTCGCAAAGCATAAAGGAGTATTTGAAAGGAGTTTTTCAAAGAAGGACCTCGGTGAAGCTGCTTATATATTGAGCATCAAGATCTATAGAGATAGATCAAGACGCTTGATAAGTTTTTCAATGAATACATACCTTGACAAGATTTTGAAGTAGTTCAAAATGGAACAGTCAAAGAAAGAGTTCTTGCCTGTGTTACAAGGTGTGAGATTGAGTAAGACTCAAAACCCGACCACGGCAGAAGATAGAAAGAGAATGAAAGTCATTCCCTATGCATCAGCCATAGGTTCTATAAAGTATGTCATCTTGTGTACGGATCTATTGCATACCCTACCACTATGCTTGGCAAGGGAGTGCAATAGTGATCTAGGAGTAGATCAATGGACAGCGGTCAAAATTATCCTTAGTAGAATAAGGATATGTTTCTCGATTATGGAAGTGACAAAAGGTTCGTCGTAAAGGGTTACGTCGATGCAAGTTTTGACACCGATCTGGATGACTCTAAGTCACGATCTAGATACATATTGAAAGTGGGAGCAATTAGCTAGAGTAGCTCCGTGCAGAGCATTGTAGACATAGAGATTTGCAAAATACTTACGGCTCTGAATGTGACAGACCCGTTGACTAAAATTATCTCACAAGCAAAACATGATCACACCTTAGTACTCTTTGGGTGTTAATCACATAGCGATGTGAACTAGATTACTGACTCTAGTAAACCCTTTGGGTGTTGGTCACATGTCGATGTGAACTATGGGTGTTAACCACATATAGATGTGAACTATTGATGTTAAATCACATGGCGATGTGAACTAGATTATTGACTCTAGTGCAAGTGGGAGACTGAAGGAAATATGCCCTAGAGGCAATAATAATGTTATTATTTATTTCCTTATATCATGATAAATGTTTATTATTCATGCTAGAATTGTATTAACGGAAACATAATACATGTGTGAATACATAAACCTCAGAGTGTCACTAGTATGCCTCTACTTGACTAGCTCGTTAATCAAAGATGGTTATGTTTCCTAACCATGAACAAGGAGTTGTTATTTGATTAATGGGATCACATCATTGGTTGAATGATCTGATTGACATGACCCATTCCATTAGCATAGCACCTGATCGTATAGTTTGTTGCTAGTGCTTTTCTTCATGACTTATACATGTTCCTATGACTATGAGATTATGCAACTCCCGTTTGCCCGAGGAACACTTTGGGTGCTACCAAACGTCACAACGAATCGGGTGATTATAAAGGTACATTACAGGTGTCTCCGAAGGTACATGTTGGGTTGGCATATTTGAGATTAGGATTTGTCACTCCGATTGTCGGAGAGGTATCTCTGGGCCCTCTCGGTAATGCACATCACATAAGCCTTGCAAGCATTGCAACTAAATGTGTTAGTTGTGAGATGATGTATTACGGAACGAGAAAAGAGACTTGCCAAGAATGAGATTGAACTAGGTATTGGATACCGACGATCGAATCTCGGGCAAGTAACATACCGATGACAAAGGGAACAACGTATGTTATCTTGGTGCGACCGATAAAGATCTTCGTAGAATATGTAGGAGCCAATATGGGCATCCAGGTCCCGCTATTGGTTATTGACCGAGAGGTGTCTCGGTCATGTCTACATAGTTCTCGAACCCGTAGGGTCCGCACGCTTAACGTTTCGATGGCGGTTATTATGAGTTTATATGATATTGATGTACGAAGGTTGTTCGAGTCCGGATGAGATCACGGACATGACGAGGAGTCTCGAAATGGTCGAGACATAAAGATTGATATATTGGAAGCCTATGTTTGGACTCGGAATCACTCCGGGTGAAATTGGGAATTTTACCGGAGTACCGGGGGGTTACCGGAACCTCCCGGGGGGTCAATGGGCCTTGATGGGCCTTAAGGGGAAAGAGAAAAGGGGGCCATATGCTGGCGCAGCCTTCCCCTTCCCTAGTCCTATTAGGATTAGGAGAAGGGGTGCGCCTCTCTCCCTCTCCCTTGGTCAAACCCTAGTTGGACTAGGATTGGGGAATCCTACTCCGGTGGGAGTAGGACTCCCAGGCGCAGCCATAGGTGGCCGGCCAGCCCCTCCCCTTCCCTCCTTTATATACAGGGGCAGGGGACACCCCATGGCACACAAGTTGATCTACGGATCTTTCCTTAGCCGTGTGCGGTGCCCCCTTCCACCATATTCCACCTCGGTCATATCGTCGCGGAGCTTAGGTGAAGCCCTGCGCGGGAGAAGTCATATCGTCGCGGAGCTTAGGCGAAGCCCTGCGTCGGTGGAGCATCATCATCGTCACCACGCCGTCGTGCTGACGGAACTCATCCCCGACACTTTGCTGGATCGAGTCGGGGATCGTCATCGAGCTGAGCGTGTGCGAACTCGGAGGTGCCGTGACGTTCGGTACTTGGATCGGTTGGATCGGGAAGAAGTACGACTACTTCCTCTACGTTGCGTCAAGGCTTCCGTTGCTGGTCTCACGAGGGTGCGTAGACAACACTCTCATCTCGTTGCTATGCATCACCATGATCTTGCGTGATCGTAGGAAAATTTTTGAAATTACTACGTTCTCCAACAATTGTAGCGGTGCTTAGGCGAAGCCCTGCGACGGTAGAACATCAAGATCGTCACCACGCCGTCGTGCTGACAGAACTCATCCCCGACACTTTGCTGGATCGGAGTCGGGGATCGTCATCGAGCTGAGCGTGTGCAAGAACTTCGGAGGTGCCGTAGTTTGATTGCTTGATCGGTCGGGCCGTGAAGGCGCACGACTACATCAACAGCGTTGTTATAACGCTTCGCTTTCGGTCTCACAGTGCGTGGACAACACTCTTCCCTCTCGTTGCTATGCATCACCATGATCTTGCGTGTGCGTAGGAAAATTTTAAAATTACTACGTTCCCCAACAAGAGGTTCATGGCAATTTGGGAGGCTTGAAGAGCAAGTGGTAGGTAACGCGGCAAAGCGATAGAACGAAGCAACTAGCATAGCAATGATAGTAGTCAGATCCAAGGTGACAGTCATCTTGCCTGAAATCCCGCTAGGAAGAAGAACGAGTCCATGAAGAAGACGAAGCCATGAAGACGAACCAAGCGTAGACGAACGAATCCTCACGATTGCAACGAAACGGGAACTAACGAGAAGAAGCACACAACATGGTAAACACGCCACACATGAACAAGGCATGATGCTCAACCAAGTATGATGCATGACAAGGCTACATGAATCTACTCATGGCAAGAGATGATGCATACAAGAGCAACTCATCAAAGCAAGTTTAAATAAGGCTGGAAGCAACATGTAACAATTCCGGTAAGTCCCCATATGCAAATTTCGAAATTGGTCCAGATATGAATAAACCTTATGTTCAAGTTGTTAAACAGCAAGTTAAGATGCACCCCAATGACCTACACGAAATTCTAGTCAAGTTACATATAAAGTTCATTTGATTTGGAGCTACGGCCTAGAAGATATGAGCAAAACAAGTTTAACATGGCATTGATGCAAAATGCATTCAAACATCAAGTAAACACACTCAAAACATGGGTGCAACAAGGTAACATGAAACTACATGCAAAACTAAGCAAGTTTCATATAGAGCACACTCAAAACGGAGCAACGGTTCAACACATACACATGAAACAAGTTTAAAGGGCATGTTATCCAAAACAGCAACTAGGCATATTACAAGCACCAAAACAACATGCTACAGCACTATAACCTAAAAAAAGGCATGGACATGATGTACAGGTATAGCATAACAAAACATGAACAATGAGCTATCTCCAAAATTCAGTAGAACATGCTCAAAAGGACATGGCAAGATTGCAAATAATAACAGTTCACAGACTTGGTGGAAAACACTGGACTTGGCAGCGATAACATCAGGTTACAAATTTTAGAGCTATCAAACAACATTCTACAGGAACTTATCTTGGCAACCAAAGGCATGTCATGAATCTACTAATTGCATATAACAAATGACCCTTACTGATCATGAGCCAAAAAGGCAAAGAAGACATGATGGCACCCATGTAAACATAGCAAGTTTCATAAACAGATTCAGACTTGGCAGAAAAAACAGAGCATGGCATAAACAGAATTATGAAGACATCTTTGCGAGCTCGAATCACTCATCACAAAGCATTGCATGACAAGACAAGCATACCTACAGCAAGATGACATGTTCATGAAGCTAAGCATGGCAATAGCAAGTTCATAGCATGCTTGGATCAACTACAACATCCTTGGCAAAATTGATTAACACGTAAACAATCTTCGAGGAACATTTTATAGCAAAAGTAGAGCAAGATTGAGTCATGATAGGACTCTCCATAAATGCAAACAGTGGCATGGATGGATAGAGCACAACCATATGTCCAAATCATCCTTAATGAACATACTCAAAAAAAGCATGGATCTCACTGTAGCAACATCAATACATGGCATAAAAATAACAGCAGGGAAATGACTGAAATTCCAAGTCCCTGAAATCAGCAATATTACGAGAGCTACTTTGCATGCATGTGATAGTCACCATGTTGATCACAAAAATACATGGCATACACCCCTGTAAATATGGCATGACATAGGCCAAAACACATGTAGAGCTCATGCCCATATGTAGCACACAACAAATGTAGCAAAAATGACAAATGCTCATACTCTGCTAAGAAACAGGAATTAAAATTTTATAGCACTCTTGCATCAACAATTTGGGCATCAAGATGGACTCAAACAAGCATGGCACAATGGAACAAAATGAAGAGCACATCATGATGAACAATTTGATATATCTTGCATGCAAAATGGAGAAGCGAGCACAAAGTTATGGCATGATGAACAGAGGCATAAAATTGCACAGATCTGGGACTTGGTGAAATTTTCACCTCCGCGAAAGTCAACGCGGGACGGAGCGGTTCCGGGACGGAGTGGATCTGGACGAGGGAAGGCGTTTGGTTGGAGGGACCGGTGGATCTGGTCCCGGTTGACCAGATCCGGGCGAGGTCGACGGCGAGGCGCTCCGGCGAGCGGCGCTGGCGGTGGCCGGAGCGGGGCGATGGACGGGCGGCGCAAGGAGCGAAGCCGTGGCGGCGGCAGCGGCGGCTTCGGCAGGGCGGCGGCTCGAGCACGGCAAGGCGCGGGGCAGCAAGCAAGCAGCGTAGGGCGCCGGGCCAGCGGCGACTTGAGCCGGGCAGCAAGCAACCGGCGGGCGGAGGCGCTTGGGCACGCGGAGGAGCGGGTCGGCGGACGACGACCAGGCCCGGAGGGCCCCATGCGGGTCCTGGCGGGCCGGTGGGTGAGGCGCGGCGGCGGGGACGGCATGGACAGGTGGCGGCCTACGATTTGCTGGGCGGCGGGGCGAAGTGTTGGAAATATGCCCTAGAGGCAATAATAAAATGGTTATTATTATATTTCCTTGTTCATGATAATTGTCTATTGTTCATGCTATAATTGTGTTATCCGGAAATCATAATACATGTGTGAATACATAGACCACAACATGTCCCTAGTGAGCCTCTAGTTGACTAGCTCGTTGATCAACAGATGGTCATGGTTTCCTGACTATGGACATTGGATGTCATTGATAACGGGATCACATCATTAGGAGAATGATGTGATGGACAAGACCCAATCCTAAGCATAGCACAAGATCGTGTAGTTCGTCTGCTAGAGCTTTTCTAATGTCAAGTATCATTTCCTTAGACCATGAGATTGTGCAACTCTCAGATCCCGTAGGAGTGCTTTGGGTGTACCAAACGTCACAACGTAACTGGGTGGCTATAAAGGTGCACTACAGGTATCTCCGAAAGTGTTTGTTGGGTTGGCACGTATCGAGAGTGGGATTTGTCACTCCGTATGACGGAGAGGTATCTCTGGGCCCACTCGGTAATGCATCATCATAATGAGCTCATTGTGACTAAGTAGTTGGTCACGGGATCACGCATTATGTAACGAGTAAAGTGACTTGCTGGTAACGAGATTGAACGAGGTATTGGGATACTGACGATCGAATCTCGGGCAAGTAACGTACCGATTGACAAAGGGAATTGTATACGGGATTACTTGAATCCTCAACATCGTGGTTCATCCGATGAGATCATCGTGGAACATGTGGGAGCCAACATGGGTATCTAGATCCCGCTGTTGGTTATTGATCGGAGAGTCGTCTCGGTCATGTCTGCATGGTTCCCGAACCCGTAGGGTCTACACACTTAAGGTTCGATGACGCTAGGGTTATAAGGAAGATTTGTATGTGATTACCGAATGTTGTTCGGAGTCCCGGATGAGATCCTGGACGTCACGAGGAGTTCCGGAATAGTCCGGAGGTGAAGATTTATATATGGGAAGTTGTCATACGGTCACCGGAAAGGTTCGGGGGCATATCGGTATTGTACGGGGGCCACCGGAGGGGTTCCGGGGGTCCACCGGGAGGGGCCACCTCTCTCGGAGGGCCTCATGGGCTGTAGAGGAAAGGGAACCAGCCCTTGGAGGGCTGGGCGCATCCCCCCTTGGGCCCATGCGCCTAGGGTTGGGGGAAACCCTAGAGGGGGCGCCCCCTTGCTTGGGGGGCAAGCCCCCTCCCCTTGGCCGCCCCTCTAGATCTCATCTAGAGGGGCCGCCCCTTCCCCTTCCCCTACAAATAGAGGGGCGGGGAGGGCTGCACCACGACATCCAAGGCGCAGCCCTCCCTCCCAACACCTCTCCTCCTCCGTTAAGAGCTTGGCGAGCCCTGCCGAGATCTTGCCCTCCATCACCACCACACCGTCAGGCTGCTGTTGGAGCCCTCTTCCTCAACCTCTCCCTCCTCCTTGCTGGATCAAGGCGTGGGAGACGTCACCGCTTCGTACGTGTGTTGAACGCGGAGGTGCCGTCCATTCAGCGCTAGGATCATTGGATCAGGACGAGTACGACTCCATCAACCCCGTTCTCTTGAACGCTTCCGCTCATGATCTACAAGGGTATGTAGATGCACTCCTCTCTCTCGTTGCTAGATGACTTCATAGATTGATCTTGGTGATGCGTAGAAATTTTTTAATTTCTGCAACGATCCCCAACAGTGGTATCAGAGCTAGGTCTATGCGTCGTTTCTATGCACGAGTAGAACACAAGTTGTTGTGGGCGTCGATTTTGTCAATTTACTTGCCGTTACTAGTCTTATCTTGATTCGGCGGCATCGTGGGATGAAGCGGCCAGGACCGACCTTACACGTACACTTACGTGAGACAGGTTCCACCAACTGACATGCACTAGTTGCATAAGGTGCCTAGCGGGTGTCTGTCTCTCCCACTTTAGTCGGACCGGATTCGATGAAAAGGGTCCTTATGAAGGGTAAATAGAAATTGGCATATCACGTTGTGGTTTTTGGCGTAGGTAAGAAACGTTCTTGCTAAGAAACTTATAGCAGCCACGTAAAAAAATTTGCAACAACAATTAGAGGATGTCTAACTTGTTTTTGCAGCATATGTCGTGTGATGTGATATGGCCAAAAGGATGTGATGAATGATATATGTGATGTATGAGATTGATCATGTTCTTGTAATAGGAATCACGACTTGCATGTCGATGAGTATGACAACCGGCAGGAGCCATAGGAGTTGTCTTAATTTATTTATGACCCGCGTGTCAACATAAACGTCATGTAATTACTTTACTTTATTGCTAAATCGTTAGCCATAGTAGTAGAAGTAATAGTTGACGAGACAACTACATGAAGACACGATGATGGAGATCATGGTGTCATGCCGGTGACAATGATGATCATGGCACCCCGAAGATGGAGATCGAAAGGAGCAAACTGATATTGGTCATATCATGTCACTATTTGATTGCATGTGATGTTTATCATGTTTTACATCTTATTTGCTTAGAACGACGGTAGCTTAAATAAGATGATCCTCATAATAATTTCAAGAAAGTGTTCCCCTAACGTGCACGTTGCGAAGGTTCGTTGTTTCGAAGCACCACGTGATGATCGGGTGTGATAGATTCTAACGTTCGAATACAACGGGTGTAAGCCAGATTTACACACGCAATACACTTAGGTTGACTTGACGAGCCTAGCATGTACAGACATGGCCTCGGAACACGGAAGACCGAAAGGTCGAACATGAGTCGTATAGAAGATACGATCAACATGAAGATGTTCACCGATGATGACTAGTCCGTCTCACGTGATGATCGGACACGGCCTAGTTGACTCGGATCATGTATCACTTAGATGACTAGAGGGATGTCTGTCTGAGTGGGAGTTCATTAAATAATTTGATTAGATGAACTTAATTATCATGAACTTAGTCTAAAATCTTTACAATATGTATTGTAGATCAAATGGCCCACGCTAATGTTGCCCTCAACTTCAACGCGTTCCTAGAGAAAACCAAGCTGAAAGACGATGGTAGCAACTATACGAACTGGGTCCGGAACTTGAGGATCATCCTCATAGCTGCTAAGAAAGCATATGTCCTTGAAGCACCGCTAGGTGAAGCACCAGCCCCAGCAAACCAAGACGTTATGAACGCTTGGCAGACCCGTGTTGATGATTACTCCCTGGTTCAGTGCGGCATGCTTTACGGCTTAGAACCGGGGCTCCAAAAGCGTTTCGAGCAGCACGGAGCATATGAGATGTTCCAAGAGCTGAAAATGGTTTTCCAAGCTCAAGCCCGGGTCGAGAGATATGAAGTCTCCGACAAGTTCTACAGTTGTAAGATGGAGGAGAATAGTTCCGTCGTGACACATACTCAAAATGTCCGGGTTGCACTGGCGCTTGTCTCAGTGGGAGTTAATCTCCGGATGGCGTGATCGTTGATGAGAATCCTTGATCGCTTCCACCGAGCTACAAGAGCTTTGTGATGAACTTCAATATGTAGGGGATGGAGAAAACCATTCCTGAGGTATATTCGATGCTGAAATCAGCGGAGGTGGAAATCAAAAAGGAACATCAAGTGTTGATGGTGAATAAAACCACTAAGTTCAAGAAAGGCAAGGGTAAAAAGGGTTTCAAGAAAGATGCCAAGGGAGTTTCCGCGCCTGGCAAGCAAGCTGGCGGGAAGAAGCCAAAGAATGGACCCAAGCCTGAGACTGAGTGTTTTTATTGCAAGGGAAGTGGTCACTGGAAGCGGAACTGCCCCAAGTACTTAGCGGACAAGAAGGCCGGCAACACCAGAGGTATATGTGATATACATGTTATTGATGTGTACCTTACCAGCACTCGTAGTAGCTCCCGGTATTTGATACGGTGCGGTTGCTCATATTTGTAACTCAAAAGCAGGAGCTGCGGAATAAGCGGAGACTGGCGAAGGACGAGGTGACGATGCGCGTCGGGAATGGTTCCAAGGTCGATGTGATCGCCGTCGGCACGCTACCTCTACATTTACATACGGGATTAGTTTTAAACCTCAATAATTGTTATTTAGTGCCAGCTTTGAGAATGAACATTGTATCAGGATCTCGTTTAATACGAGATGGCTACTCATTTAAATCCGAGAATAATGGTTGTTCTATTTATATGAGAGATATGTTTTATGGTCATGCCCCGCTGGTCAATGGTTTATTCTTAATGAATCTCGAACGTGATGTTACACATATTCATAGTGTGAATACCAAAAGATGTAAGGTTGATAATGATAGTCCCACGTACTTGTGGCACTGCCGCCTTGGTCACATTGGTGTCAAGCATGAAGAAACTCCATGCAGATGGACTTTTGGAGTCTCTTGATTACGAATCATTTGACACGTCGAACCATGCCTCATGGGTAAAATGACCAAGACTCCATTCTCGGAACAATGGGCGAGCAACCAACTTATTGGAAATCATACATCTTGATGTATGCGGTCCAATGGCGTTGAGGCTCGCGGTGGCTATCGTTATGTCCTCACCCTCACTGATGACTTAAGTAGATATGGGTATGTCTACTTAATGAAACACAAGTCTGAGACCTTTGAAAGGTTCAAGGAATTTCAGAGTGAGGTTGAAAATCGATGTGACAGGAAAATAAAGTTCTTACGATCAGATCGTGGAGGGGAATATTTGAGTCACGAATTTGGCAAACACTTAAGGAAATGTGGAATCGTTTCACAACTCACGCCGCCTGGAACACCTCAGTGAAATGGTGTGTCCAAACGTCGTAATCGCACTCTATTGGATATGGTGCGATCTATGATGTCTCTTACCGATCTACCGCTCTCATTTTGGGGCTATGCTTTAGAGACTACCACATTCACTTTAAATAGGGCTCCGTCAAAATCCGTTGAGACGACACCGTGTGAATTATGGTTTGGGAAGAAACCTAAGCTGTCGTTTCTAAAAGTTTGGGGATGCGATGCTTATGTCAAGAAACTTCAACCTGAAAAGCTCGAACCCAAGTCGGAAAAATGCGTCTTCATAGGATACCCTAAGGAAACCATTGGGTATGCCTTCTACCTCAGATCCGAAGACAAGATCTTTGTTGCCAAGAATGGATCCTTTCTAGAGAAAGAGTTTCTCTCGAAAGAAGTAAGTGGGAGGAAAGTAGAACTTGATGAAGTACTGCCTCTTGAAACGGAAAGTAGCGCAGCTCAGGAAGATGTTCCTGTGGTGCCTGCATCTACTAGAGAGGAAGTTAATGATGATGATCAAGGTACTTCGGATCAAGCTGCTACTGAACTTCGTAGGTCCACGTGGACACGTTCCACACCAGAATGGTATGGCAACCCTGTCCTGGAAATCATGTTGTTAGACAACGGTGAACCTTCGAACTATGAAGAAGCGATGGCGGGCCCAGATTCTAACAAATGGCTTGAAGTCATGCAATCCGAGATAGGATCCATGTATGAAAACAAAGTATGGACTTTGACAGACTTTCCCGATGATCGGCGAGCGATAGAAAATAAATGGATCTTTAAGAAGAAGACGGACGCGGATGGTAATGTTACCATCTATAAATCTCGACTTGTCGCTAAAGTTTATCGACAAGTTCAAGGGGTTGACTACGATGAGACCTTCTCAACTGTAGCGAAGCTGATGTTTGTCCGAATCATGTTAGCAATTCTTGCATTCTACGATTACGAGATATGGCAAATGGATGTCAAAACGGCATTCCTTAACGGCTTTCTTAAGGAAGAATTGTATATGATGCAGCCGGAAGGTTTTGTCGATCCTAAGAATGCTAACAAGGTATGCAAGCTCCAGCGCTCTATCTATGGGCTGGTGCAAGCATCTCGGAGTTGGAACATTCGCTTTGATGAAATGATCAAAGCGTTTGGGTTTATGAGACTTATGGAGAAGCTGCGTTTACAAGAAAGTGAGTGGGAGCTCAGTAGCATTTCTCATATTATATGTGGATGACATCTTTGTTGATGGGAAATGATATAGAACTCTTGGAAACATAAAGGCCTACTTGAACAAGTGTTTTTCAATGAAGGACCTTGGAGAAGCAGCTTACATATTAGGCATCAAGATCTATAGAGATAGATCGAGGCGCCTCTTAGGTCTTCATAAAGCACATACCTCGATAAGATATTGAAGAAGTTCAATATGGATCAGTCCAAGAAGGGTTCTTATGCATGTTGCAAGGTGTGAAATTGAGCTCGGCTCAAAGCCCGACCATGGCAGAAGATAGAGAAAAGATGAGTGTCATCCCCTATGCCTCAGCCATAGGGTCTATTTATGCCATGCTGTGTACCAGACCTGACGTAAACCTTGCCGTAAGTTTGGTAGGAAGGTACCAAAGTAATCCCAGCATGGAACACTGGACAGCGGTCAAGAATATCCTGAAGTACCTGAAAAGGACTAAGGATATGTTTCTCGTTTTTGGAGGTGACGAAGAGCTCATCGTAAAGGGTTACGTTGATGCTAGCTTCAACACAGATCTGGATGACTCCAAGTCACAAACCGGATACGTGTTTATTTTGAATGGTGGGGCAGTAAGCTGGTGCAGTTGCAAGCAAAGCGTCGTGGCGGGATCTACATGTGAAGTGGAGTACATGGCAGCCTCGGAGGCAGCGCATGAAGCAATTTGGATGAAGGAGTTCATTACCGACCTAGGAGTTATTCCCAATGCGTCGGGCCCGATGACTCTCTTCTGTGATAACACTGGAGCTATTACCCTTGCCAAGGAGCCCAGGTTTCACAAGAAGACAAGACACATCAAGCGTCGCTTCAACTCCATTCGTGAAAATGTTCAAGATGGAGACATAGATATTTGTAAAGTGCATACAGATCTGAATGTCGCAGATCCGTTGACTAAACCTCTTCCACGGGAAAAACATGATCAACACCAGAACTCTATGGGTATTCGATTCATCACAGTGTAACTAGGTTATTGACTCTAGTGCAAGTGGGAGACTGTTGGAAATATGCCCTAGAGGCAATAAAAAAATGGTTATTATTATATTTCCTTGTTCATGATAATTGTCTATTGTTCATGCTATAATTGTGTTATCCGGAAATCATAATACATGTGTGAATACATAGACCACAACATGTCCCTAGTGAGCCTCTAGTTGACTAGCTCTTTGATCAACAGATGGTCATGGTTTCCTGACTATGGACATTGGATGTCATTGATAACGGGATCACATCATTAGGAGAATGATGTGATGGACAAGACCCAATCCTAAGCATAGCACAAGATCATGTAGTTAAATGCGCTAGAGCTTTTCTAATGTCAAGTATCATTTCCTTAGACCATGAGATTGTGCAACTCCGGATCCCGTAGGAGTGCTTTGGGTGTACCAAAGCGTCACAACGAAGCTCGGGTGGCTATAAAGGTGCACTACTGGTATCTCCGAAAGTGTCATTGGGTTGGCGTGTCGAGGCTGGATTTGTCACTCCGCATGACGGAGAGGTATCTCTGGGCCCACTCGGTAATGCATCATCATAATGAGCTCATTGTGACTAAGTAGTTGGTCACGGGATCATGCATTATGTAACGATTAAAGTGACTTGCTGGTAACGAGATTGAACGAGGTATTGGGATACCGACGATCGAATCTCGGGCAAGTAACGTACCGATTGACAAAGGGAATTGTATACGGGATTAATTGAATCCTCGACATCGTGGTTCATCCGATGAGATCATCGTGGAACATGTGGGAGCCAACATGGGTATCCAGATCCCGCTGTTGGTTATTGACCGGAGAGTCGTCTCGGTCATGTCTGCATGGTTCCCCAAACCGTAGGGTCTACACACTGAAGGTTCGATGACGCTAGGGTTATAAGGAAGATTTGTATGTGATTACCGAATGTTGTTCGGAGTCCCGAATGAGATCCTGGACGTCACGAGGAGTTCCGGAATAGTCCGAAGGTGAAGATTTATGTATGGGAAGTTGTCATACGGTCACCGGAAAGGTTCGGGGGCATATCGGTATTGTACCGGGGCCACCGGAGGGGTTCCGAGGGTCCACCGGGAGGGGCCACCTCTCTCGGAGGGCCTCATGGGCCATAGAGGAAAGGGAACCAGCCCTTGGAGGGCTGGGCGCATCCCCCCTTGGGCCCATGCACCTAGGGTTGGGGGGGAAACCCTAGAGGGGGCGCCCCCCTTGCTTGAGGGGCAAGCCCCCTCCCCTTGGCCGCCGCCCCCCTCTAGATCTCATCTAGAGGGGGACGGCCCCCTTCCCCCTTCCCCTATAAATAGAGGGGCGAGGGGAGGGCTGCACACGACATCTAAGGCGCAGCCCCTCCCCTCCCCAACACCTCTCCTCCTCCGTTAAGAGCTTGGCGAAGCCCTGCCGGAGTACTGCCACTCCATCACCACCACGTTGTGGTGCTGCTGTTGGAGCCCTCTTCCTCAACCTCTCCCTCCTCCTTGCTGGATCAAGGCGTGGGAGACGTCACAGCTCCGTACGTGTGTTGAACGCGGAGGTGCCGTCCGTTCGGCGCTAGGATCTTTGGTGATTTGGATCACGACGAGTACGAATCCATCAACCCCGTTCTCTTGAACGCTTTCGCTCGCGATCTACAAGGGTATGTAGATGCACTCCTCTCTCTCGTTGCTAGATGAGTCCATAGATTGATCTTGGTGATGCGTAGAAAAATTTTAATTTCTGCAACGATCCCCAACACGAATACGTCCGGCGGGCGGCGGACATGTACGGTGGCGCAGAGGGAGGTTAGGGTAGGTTTCATCCGCGAAATTTTCGGAGGGAGACACATATATAGGTAGGAGGAGGTAGGAGTGTCCAAATGAGGTGTAGTTTTAGGCCACGCGATCGTGATCGAACGACCGAGAGGATGGAGGGGGGTTTGGATGGGTTATTGGGCCGTTTTGGAGGGGTGTTGGGCTACAACACAAAAGAGGCTTTTACAATTCCCCGGTTAACCTTTGGAGTATCAAATGGACTCCAATTGGCACGAAACTTGACAGGCGGTCTAACGGTGGTGTACCAAGGCCTCTTGGCAAATCTCGGTCCATTCCGAGAAAGTTTAACACCCACACACGAAAAGAGACAAAAGGGGGCGCCGGAGGACGTAGGAGTGTCGGATTGCAAAACGGACAACGGGGAAAGTGCTCGGATGCATGAGACGAACATGTATGCAAATGCGATGCACATGATCACAATGATATGAGATGAATGACAAGAACAAAATGCAAAACGAAAACAAAACCCAACCACGAAGGGAAACTCATATTGCATCTCTGGAAAAAGGCAAGAGTCGGAGTTACAAATATGGAAAGTTGTATCCGGGGCGTTACAACACTCCACCACTACGGGAGGATCTCGTCCCGAAATCTAGGATGGCACCGGAGGGAAAACGGAAGAGGAAGATAATAGGTAAAACTAGGTTGCTTCTTTGACAAACGAGTGAAACCAAAGAACCTTGAAAGGTTAAACCATTTCGAGATAAGAATTTAACAGAGATGAACGAAGTTGAAAACACTCTGCTAGATAAGAGGAGCAAGGAACATCATGGTAACGTTGTAGGTTGAAAGACATTAGAAAAGGGGTTGTAATGGGCAAGAAGTACATGCAAGCACTCCGATTACCAGGAACGATAAGGATCAATTACGACAACACTCCGGTTGAAAATGGAAGGTAAAGAATATGAGCTTGTCAAAATGAAAGCACTTGGATGAGACTCCGGTTAGAAGAGGAATTATAGACACAACACTCCGGTTAAAACAAGATAGAGAAGGAATAAGACTGATATAATTTGGGCAGCACTCCGACTGTAAATGGAAGGAATTGAAAGAAGGGAAAGAAGATCTTGAGAGAGCACGCTTACAACATATTCTCGAATGGAGTTGTTGTATTATCAACAACGAAAGGATAAGCTTGATGTGGGCTTATGGAAGACATCTCAAAATTATGCCACTAACGGAAAGAATGGATTTGAATTGATATGAATAAGGAGACGAGAAACTAATTCACCGGGAGGATAAAAGAAGAACTTGGGTCATTTATAAACACCATAAATAGCAAGAATCCTTAGGGAAATCTTTAGGTGAAATATAACCCAAGATAACTCCAATGAAGAGATTAATGGATTTAAACCACCTCATACTTGATAACTTGTGAATCATGAAACACGAAGGGAAATTATCAAGAATGACATAACACCACCTCAAAAGATAAAATAGGAAGAACTGCACTTCGGAATGCAAGATGAAGAATACTTGAGCTCCTATGAAAAGAATCTTGATGAACAAACTCCGAAGGAAGGAATTCATCACTGAAAGTGCGTTATATCGACTAGAGGGGGGGTGAATAGGCGATTTTTATGAATTTTACAAATTCTTCACTGAGGAATTTGCCTGTGAGGAAATTCCTTAGCGAAGAAGTACATGCAGCGGAATAAGTACTCGAAGTAAGCATAGCAGACATCGCATAGTCATCATGATGAAATGAAGACAATCACAGTACAAAAAGCGTAATCACAGGATAACACAAGATGAAGACAAAGCGGTGAAGAAATTGAAGCGAGGAAATTGAGAAAATCTTGATCAAAGTCTTCAAACACAGATATGATAAACACTCAACACAAGAATGAGGAAATGAAGGGGTTGAGGAAATAGAACCGATTAGGTTGGTGAAGACAATGATTTGGTAGACCAGTTCCAACTGCTGTCTCGGTTATGCGTCTGGTTGGAGCGGTGAGTATTTAAACTCGAGGACACGCAGATCCGGACACCCGATCCATCGAGCACGCAGCTCAGACACCAAGTCCTCACCGTATTCTCCTTGAACTAAGGCCACGCAGACCTCGTCCAATCACTCGTGGTAAGTCTTGAGCGACTTCCAAACCTTCACATACTTGGTCACTCGGCGATCCACAATTCCTCTTGGATGCTCTAGACCGTGACGCCTAACCGTCTGGAAGAAGCACAGTCTTCAAAGGTAAAAGCGTCGGATCCACGCTGGATCAATTTCTTGATGATGCTCAATCACTTTGGGTTTGTTGGGGTTTGGTTTTTGGGATTTTTCCTTACTTTGGGTTTTTCCTCACTTGATGATTTTCGCTCAAAGTCCTCAGAGGATGGGTTGCTCTCAAATGACAAGTGTCAAGTTCTCTCGGAGCAGCCAACCAACTAGTGGTTGTAGGGGGCGGCTATTTATAGCCTAGGGAGCAGCCCGACATGATAAGACATAAATGCCCTTAAATGATATGACCGTTAGGTGGAGATATTTTGGGGACGGTGGCACGCAGACAAGAACGGTCGGAAATTGGAACATCAAATTCCTCGGGGCTATCATGTTCCTCCTTGTGTAGGCAATTCAGACTGGCGAACTCCTAACTCCTCGGTCGAACAAATTCCTCGGTGACGGAAGAACTTCGTCTCATCCTTCAAGAAATTGATTGAAGCTGTATGAGATTTCAAAGGCTTCACTCAAGGGATTGGTAGGTGAGGATTTTGAGTTGAGCATCAAATGGAAATTTTTCCTTAGTATTTCCTCGACCCCCTTTAACGAAGACGGTGTTTCCTATGACTCAAGAAGAGAAAATGAAACAACGAAAACAAAAGTCTTCACGCTTCATATTCCTCAAGTGAATACCAAGTCTTCAGAATCACACCAATTTCTTCACTTTCAAAGTCTTCAGAAAGTCTTCAGAATATCAAATTCTTTAGTTGAAGAAATTCATTTTTAGGGGTCGACTTTCACTTTAAATATCAAACTCCTCATAGACTTATAGACCTGTGTACACTTACAAACGCATCAGTTACTTAACCTATAAGTCTTCAATACACCAAAATCACTAAGGGGCACTAGATGCACTTACAATCTCCCCCTTTTTGGTGATTGATGACAACATAGGTTAAGTTTTCAACGGGGATAAATATATGAAGTGTAAACACTGATAATGAGGATTTTGATTGCAAGATATAGAGGAACTCCCCCTGAAGATGTGCATAGTGAGGAATTTGCTTTTGAGGCAATGCACATTTGAGGAATTGAATCATGGAGATCTCCCCCTATATCTTGTAATTCATACACGCATTTGACATATAATATGAGGAATTTGAAATGCATGATGAAATATGGTGCTTGATGGTATGCAGAGCATGCAAAATAATGCATAAAGAGTATCAGAGCCCAATGTATATGAGGAATTTGAAACTCTTCATGAGTATCAGATCCCAAATCGATTTGAAGATTTTCACCGAGCTCATGAGGATCAGAGCATAACAAGGATCAACGCATATCATCACTACTGTAATCAGAGCATAGAGCAAAAGCATAATGCATCAAAAGTTTCAAAGCACCATCGGGTTTAAGATTACAACTCGATCCAATAAAAGGTTTCAGAAGAACGAGAGTTGTAACTTAATAAAATATTGTATATAGACAAAAACGAGACCCGCTTGAAGACTAACTCAAATTTCTCCCCTTTGTCATCGAATGACCAAAAGGATCGGCGAGGACTAACGCTCTTGAGGAATTTCAAGTTGAAGGCGGGCGCTTGACATTATCGGGGTTGTTCGTTGAGGTAGGACCAGCAGCGAGTGTCTTCCAAATCTTCATTTTCATCGATGTCGCGAGATGAAGAATAGGAGCTAGCCACCAAGGAAGGAACTTTGACCTTCTTGAATTTCTTGGAGGAGGTGCAGACCAGTCAAATTCTTCCTTGAGTCCCATTGATTTCAGTTCTTCTTCATTGTAGACATGTGAAAGAACAGCCCAGTGCGCTTGAAGGTTTCATGAAGATAGTAGTGGTTTTCTTCTTTGCATTGTGAGTTGAGGTCATGTTGTATAGAATAGTGCCAAAGCGACGTTTGACCCACTTGTGATTGCGATCAACCTTCCGATGAAGGCGAGGAGTAACTCACGATCAGTCATCACCACAGGTGCGATAGCTTGAGGACTATGCTTGGCGAGGTATTTCTTCTTTGAGTCATGAGTGGCGAGTCATCATTGGTGGAGTAGGATCTTTGCTAAACTGTCCATCCAATGGACGAATGCCTTCATCTATCACAGCATAGCCTTTCCTTTTCATCAATCGAGGCAATTGGCCGTTTGAGGACTTCAATAGGGGCGGTAGCTGCAGTGGTTCAAAGTGTCGACCTTGTAATTGGTGAAGATCTTGACCGATGAATCTCATAATCCAAGGCGCATAAGGTTTCAGCTCAAAAGGTGACATGGCAATGTTGGCGAGTCCTCATGAAGAAATCATGGAAATTGACAGAGGAGCGCCATGGATGATGTTGAACAACATATTCTTCATGATGCCAACGACTTCTTCATCATTCGAGTCGTGGCCCTTGATAGGACTCATAGTCTTGACAAAATTCGATAGACATTCGAGGCACATATAACAATTCCTTGACGAGGAATTTGGTCCTTGGAGCTTGCCTTGGTTTCAATGGCTTCATCAACACTTGCATATAGTGATTTGAAAGTTCCTTTTCTTCATAGATCGGCGTGCACCATCAAGCTGGAGGACGAGTGGAAGGGCACGAAGCAATTCACTTCTTTGGTGCCTTGTAGTGGGTGTTTCGGTCATCAATCCAAGACCCATGAAGTCACATCTTGAGCGTCTCCGGTGATGTGAAGTGTTGCATAGAACTGAAGAATTAGCTCTTCATTCCAATCACAAATATCGGTGCAAAAGTTTAGAAGACCTGCATCGTGAAGAACACTTAGGGCGGGCTCAAAGCTGGCGGCGACTCCATATCCACATGAGGAATATGAGCATGATCGAAGATTTTGTCCTTGTTGAAAAGCGAGGAATAGAAGTTGGCTTGGTGGCAGTCGAAGCGCCTCTTCCTAATTCGAGCGAATCATAAGGATTATATTGATGAAGAACACATGCTCGACAAAGAAATCTTCAGCCTTGAACTTTTGCTTGGTCGAGAGCGGATTCTTCTGTTTTGGCAGAGGTGTGTCGATCGGTTGCATCACCACCTCGAACCGTAAGTTCAGGTTCTTGACTTGAGGAATTTCTTGGTCCTCAACATGCGATCCGAGGATTTTCAGCGGCGGCAGTTTCATCGGCGCTAGTGGCTGGTATTTCTTCATGCACAGGACTCGTGGGTTGATTTTCTTGAGTCGATCTGGACGAGTCTGTGCGGGGAGTGAGGAACTTGTTGAAGCGGGGTGAAGAGCGGAGTATTGGGATGTTGATTTTCCCAAAATCATCATTGATTCTGGAGTGGTGCATCCAATATCCACATCTTCATTTTCAATTTCCTCGGCACCATCTTGAGGAATTTCATGGTCGATGAGGAATGGCTGGGGTTGAAGGGACAGCTTCCACTTCAATTTCTTCATCAATTTTCTCGACGAGAGCAGGGAGATTGATGTTCTTCATCAGATCCGGTTGGCACTTCATATTCTTCTCCAAAGGAATCACTTCCTTTGAAGGTATGGAGGAAATGGAATAGCATCAATCGGGTTCTCAACAGAGCTGGTCATGGGCTTCAATTTCTTCGCACGAAGAATCGACCTTGGTGATGCTTTTCTCTTCTTCACAGCAGCTCGCGCAGCCTTGGTTTTCTTCACATCCAAGCAGATGGAAGAATCGGAGTTGGAGTTGGCGCAGGAGGAGCTGAGGAATTTGGTGCAGTTTCTTGAGAGCAAGCGATGCAGTTCCCTGTCTTGAGCAATTTCTTCAGCGCACCACTAGTGGGTGCCCCGCGATTTCTTCGATGGCTGGAATTTCTTCATCAGCCACCGAATCAGCATTTTCTTCAGCAGGTGAGCTTCAGCGTTGCTGGCATTTTCTTCATTAGGCTGAGCAGAGGCTTCAGCCTGAGGATTTTCATGTTGCACAGGTGCAGCAACACTTGTGAGATTCTTCGTCAGATTGACGAATCTTGTCTTGACAACTTGCCAATCAGCATAGTACGTGTCAAAGTTCTTGCTGAGGTTCTGAATTTCAGTTTGAGCTTGAAGAAGTTCCTCGGTGTCATCTTGACAACATTTTCTTGAAACCTCTCCTTCTTGTATTGAGCCTTCTTGATTTCCTTCGCCTTCTCGAACTTCCATTTTCTTGACAATGAAGTGAGTCAACATATGACTTTGACCAGGTGTCAAAGGAAGATCAAAGCGAGAGGGTATTGGGATCGTTGTGCGAGGTCGATGAAATCGAGGACTTTCTTGGGTCCAAAAGCGTGGGCACAGCTGTTCCCTTGGCTCTTGCGGCTCTAGCTTGCGGTCTCGATGATTTCTTCAAGTTCTTCATCGGATGCCTCATCATCGAAGGCACGTGGACGACAAGCTGTTTCTTCCTTGGGCTAGGCGAGGACCACGTCCACTGTTGCTTTTGTCTTGCAGCAGTCGGGCCTAATGAAGAATTGAAAGCGGTGAGGAATTTGCAGAGGTGCTCGAGGCAATTGAAAAACCAGCAGTCCTTTGACAAGTGGCAGTGCACCGGGCCGAAGGTTTGGACGGAGCAGTGAGGACTTTGATGGAACGAGAGCAGTGTGAGGAATTTCTGCCGAGGAATTTGCTGGTAGGAGCTGCCGAGGAACTTGGCCGTGAGGGCACAGATGAAGAAGCACTTGGCTTATTGCAGACTTCTTTTGCATCGATTTCCTCGGCTTGGCGAGACCTCGATGCAAGCAGCAGTGGCAGAATCCTCATTGAATTTCTTCACCGCTTCCTTTGCTTGCTTAGCCAACTTAGCTTGGCGTTTAGCCCATTCATCGGAAAGTCCTCACGCGTTTGGCGCTAGTGGGATCAGCTATTTGGCCTGGTGCCAAAGGAGCTCTTGGGCATGGAGGATTTAACGCGAATTTCTTCATGTACTTAGGTGTAACATAGCGGTATTCCTTCCATTCCCGTGCCCATCTCCGTTCAATTTTACGAATCGCACCTTGCGTTGGTTTTGCTTTCCTCATCGGTGTGCAATAGTGGCATATATTTCTTCGAGGGATTTGAATGCTGTCATGACCTCAGGTTTCTTTCCTCCCTTCGTGGCTTCTTGCCATCGCCATTTTCTTGGTGAGGAAATTGAACAATTGAATTCTCTCAAGAAGTGTGCAGTTTTTCTTCGAGGAACGCTGCAAATGAGTTAAGTTGATGAGAACCTAGGGATTCAGCAGCAGACATTTGTACTGTGAGCAGAGTATAGGTGCGAGGAATTTGAAGAGGTCATATCGTTCTCGGAGGGTTTTTCAAAAGAACAAGTTTGAGGATTTTGACCAGATGAGCCTTGAAGAATTTCAATAAGCGTTCTTTATCTTAGGTTCGAGTTGTATAGATCGAAGATCCACACAATTGAGGAATCTTGAAGAAAATCATTGCTTAGAGAAATGAGTCAAGAGATTTGAGGTGTTCATATGTGTGAAGAATTTGAAATAAACACCTTTGAAGAATTTGAAGAAAATTTGAGAATCAAAGCGAGTAAATAAAAGTAACTTTTAATTTACGAAGTGAAGAACACGATTTAACTGAGATGAACAGTTTAGAAGTTCGTCCGTTCAGATCTTCTCCGCCCTAACTTGGCAGAGGAAATCAGCTACGGCGACGGCGGAGTGAAGAAATTCCACTGTCGGCGCGAGTACGTCGCGAAGAGGTCAAAGCGGTGAAGCTTTTCCTCACCGCTGACGATGGAGAAGCGGCGGCGCTAGGGTTTCGAGGAGCTCGGCGGGAGAGAGGTCGGCGAGGTAAAAGAGTGAGGAAGGAGAGAGGGTATTTATAGCCACGGTGAAAAGCGGCTCGTCCAAGATTTAGGACGAACGTGCCTGACCGCTTCCTTCTCACGACATGTGTCACCCACGTACTGTGTAGTGGAGATCGTGTGCGATCGTGGGTGGATATAGTAATGCATCATGGGATGCGGAACGGTTTGAGCGGTAAGAATGAAGTTTGGATAAGATTCGTTTTAAAAGTTCCGTTCGCAATTTCTTCAGCTGTCAAGGACTCAGTGAAGAAATTGAACGAGTTTCAAAGCAGAACACACATGAAGAATTTGTGAATGGATTGGGTTGAGTATAGCATAGAGGGGAAGGGTCCGATCACATTCACTTAGCGTAAAAAGCGACTTGAAGAAATAGCCATAAGTGAATCTGTAGAGGACATAAATCTATATATATATATAGCCAATGAAGAAAACGAGCGGAAGCAGTGAAGATTTTGCAAAGTTGAAGAATTTGAAAACTGAAGAATTTGAAAAACTGAAGAATTTCAAAAGCGAAGAATTTCAAAAGCGAGGAAAAACTCAAATTGAAGATTTTCAACTTTGGTGGTGGCGTGACCCACCGTATAAGAATGATGATTTCAGACACCGCGTACAATTGTCGAGGGTTACGAGAATCAAATTCTTCATTAATTTCTTCACACTTAGAGTGTTATTCTTCATTGATTGAAGAAAACGTTTCTTCATGTGTTGCACATCTAAGTCATCAATTTTGCATAAGTGTTAGGATGTGTGTCCTTTTCAAAGAACATTCGAAGATTCTAAGATATTTAGCTCACACCGCAACTTGCTAAATCTCTTCTCATCCAAGGGCTTAGTGAAGATATCAGCTAGCTGTTCTTGATCTTCACGTGCTTTCGATGGAGATGTCGCCCTTCAACACATGATCACGAAGAAAATGATGGCGAATTTGAATGTGCTTTGTCTTGAGTGCTGAACTGGGTTGTGAGCAATCTTGATGGCACTCTCATTGTCACGAGAGAGAGGCACATTCTTCACGTTGATGCCGTAGTCCTTGAGGTTTGCTTCATCCATAGTAATTGAGCACAACACGAGCCAGCAGCAATGTATTCAGCTTCAGTGATGGACGATGATACAGTTCTGTTTCTTGAGGACCAATGGACCAAAGATCGTCGAGGAAATGACAAGTACCAGATGTTGACTTGCGGTCCACACGATCACCAGCATAGTCGAGTCAGAATATCAATGAGATCAAAAGTAGAGCCCTTGGGGTACCATAATCCTAGTGTTGGTGTGTGAGCTAGATATCGAAGAATATGCTTCACAGCCTTATGGTGTGATTCCTTGGTGTAGCTTGAAATCGGGCACACATGCAAACACTAAGCATTATATCTGGCCTAGATGCACATAAGTACAATAAAGAACCAATCATGGGCGGTATACCTTGTGATCGAAGTCAATACCATTTTCATCGATTGCATAGATGGCCATTTGTGGGCATAGGAATTTTGACGCCTTTGCAATCTTGCATGCGAATTTCTTGAGGACATCTTTGAGGTATTTCTCTGAGATATGAATATGCCATTGTGTTGTTGCGAATTTGAAGACCTAAGAAGAATTTCAACTCTCCATCATAGACATTTGATATTCTTCACTCATCATATAGGCAAATTCATCACTATAACGTTGGTCGAGACAGCCAAAGATAATATCATCAACATATATTTGGCACACAAACAGTTCACCATCATATGATTTAGTAAAGAGAGTAGGGTCGAGTGAACGGGTGTGAAGCCATTCTTCACGAAGAATTCCTTCAATGTATCATACCACGCCGAGGGGCTTGCTTGAGGCCATAGAGGGCCTTATTTAGTCTGAAGACTTTGTCGAGGATTCTTTGGATCTTCAAAACACAGGGGTTGAGCAACATATACTTCTTCCTCAAGCTTACCATTGAGGAATGCACTTTTCACATCCATTTGATATAAAGTGATATTGTGATGGTTAGCATAGGCGAGTAATATGCTGAATAGACTCAAGTCTAGCAACAGTGCAAAAGTTTCATCGAAATCAATTCCTTCAACCTGCGTGTAGCCTTGAGCTACTAGTCGTGCCTTATTCCTCACCACAAGACCATTTTCATCTTGCTTGTTGCGATAGATCCACTTTGTGCCAATGATATTATGCTTGCGAGGATCTGGACGTTTGACCAGTTCCCAGACGTTGTTGAGCTTGAACCGATGTAATTATTCTTGCATGGCCTGAATCCACTCCGGCTCCAGAAATGCTTCATCTACCTTAGTGGGCTCTGTGATAGAGACAAAAGCATAGTGCCCACAAAAGTTAGATAAGTGTGAAGCTTTTGAGCGAGTGAGAGGACTGGCGCTTCAATGTCATCGATGATCTTGTCAACTTGCACTTCTTTTGCAAGCGAGGATGAGCTGGTTGTCTTGAGGAATTTGATCATTTTCCTCGGCACCATTTTCTTCACATTATCTTCAGTGCATCAGCTCGGCGTTCTTGGCGTCAGGAATGAATTCTTCAGCAGTTTCTTGAAGAGGAATGACATCCTCGGTTGCCTTGAACCTGATAGAATCCTCGAGGTGCTGGTTAATCTAACACGGAAGGTAGGTGCTCTCTTTGCGAGCCATTAGTTTCATCGAACCGCACATCTCTGATGTCAACAATCTTGTGAAGAGTGATGTTGAAGACTCTGTAGGTGTGCGAGTCCTTTCGTAACCAAGCATAAAACCTTCATGTGCTTTGGTGCAAATTTAGAGTGATGGTGAGGATCTCTAATCCAGCATTTAGCATCAAGACTTTGAAATAACTTACATTGGGTTTCTTGTCGTGAGGAGTTCATAGGCAGTCTTCTTGAAGAATTTGTGAAGATATACTCTGTTGATGATGTGGCACGCAGTGTCAATTGCTTCAATCTAGAAACGACTAGGCGTTTTGTATTCATCAAGCATAGTGCGAGCCATCTCAACAAGAGTTCTGTTCTTGCGCTCCACGACGCCATTTCTTTGAGGAGTATAGGGAGCAGATAACTCATGAGTAATACCAAGTTCATCAAGATAATCATCAAGACCAGAATTCTTGAACTCAGTTCCATTGTCACTCCTGATGTGCTTGATCTTCACACCAAAGTTGGTTGAAGCCCTCGAGGAAAATCGTTTGAAGATTTCCTGCACTTGATTTTGTAAGTAACAATGTGTACCCATGTGTAACGAGAGTAATCATCAACAATAACAAAGCCATATAGTGATGCTTCATTAACAACAACTGAGTAATGATTGGGACCAAAGAGGTCCATGTGAAGCAATTCGAAGGGACGAGTAGTGGTCATGATAGTCTTATTTGGATGCTTGGCCTTGGTCATTTTCCAGCTTCACAGGCTCGCATAAGTGATCCTTGAGGAATTTGACATTCTCAATGCCAATGACATGCTTCTTCTTCGCTAGCGTGTGCAAATTCCTCATGCCTGCGTGACCAAGTCGTCGATGCCATAGCCATATACGAAGCTTTTGCAAGTAGACACACGGCTGGTTGTGGTTCGTGGAAAAATCAACAATATACAAGTCTCCTCTCCTAAAGCCTTGAAGACTTTGGAATTGTCACTTCCATAATCACAACACAACGATACTTGCCAAAGATAACAACCATATCAAGATCACAAAGCATTGAGGCGACATGAGGTTATATCCTAAAGACTCAACAAGCATGACTTTGTCCATGTGCATGTCCTTAGAGATAGCAACCTTACCAAGTCCCAATACGACTTTTGCCTTTGTCAAGCAAAGATGATATGCTTGAGATGTGGCGGTGATAAGGAGCATCCATCAATAGATTCTTGTCACCGGTCATGTGATTTGTACATCCACTATCGAGAACCCACTCGGTGGCTTTGGGTTGATCATCCTGCGGATGAATTAGTACAACTTACGATCTCATATACTTCATCGGTGAAGAATATGATATCAAGTTCATCGATGAATTTCATCATCAATATTGAGATAAGCAAGGTATGAGGGCGTGTGAAATGAAAGTTCATTTCATCATGATTAGCTGCGTCCTTCAGGCAATTTTGTCAGGCCCCCAGCAAATTCTTCAGACGTTTAAAACACGTCTGGAGACCTGACCCTGCAGAAGAGATTAGTTCTTTTTCTTCACCACCCACATCTGAAGGGGTGGCAAAGAGTTCATCATTCTGCGAGCACCATATGAGAATGGTGGCATAGAGGCCAAACCATTTCGTTTCACATAAGAGGGTTAGGGTAAGCATATGAATAAGCGAGAGAAATTCTTGAGGACTTATGAACATATTGGTTTGAAGAATAATGCACATATTCATAGCCCTTAGCTCTACCTGCGAAAGCAGAGTTATTAGCACGATGATAATCATATGAGGACTTTGATCCTTTTGAGAATTTGATCCACGTGAGGAATTTGGTCCATATGAGGACTTGGATCCATATGAAGAATTTGGTCCATATGAAGAATTTGATCTGGGGTTCCTTTTCTTCACGGTGGTGTCATGAGGACATTCACTGAAGACTTTCAAGGCACTTCTTGGGAACCCAGATTTTCTTCATAGGGGACCGTTCTGCGATTAGTGCCAACATATCTAGCAAATACTTCACCATTCTGATTTTTGAACAGTTTATAGTTTGAGTCAAATGACTCATCATCGAATGAGAAAATTCACATGTAAAACCAGATAAGGTAGATGGATCAAGCTGGAGGTCCCTTTGCAGCAACCCATGAGGTTTTGGGATCTTGCCAAAGCTTCGATCGTTCCATCGGCATTGAGTTTCCTCTCAAAGGCAATACCCTCTTTCCTAGGGTTCTGTTGAGGATCTGCTTTTAAGCACATCACAAAGAGTCGATGCCCTTTGAGGCTTTTGTACATGCCTGTCATGTACAATTCCTTCACTCTGCATCGTCGGTGATACTAGCAATGTCCTCGGTGAGGAATTAGTGATAGCAGAGGCAGGTGAAGAATTTGTAACAGTTGAAGCATTTGAACATTGGTGAAGAATTAGCGATTCACGTTCAATGCACTTTAAGCATGGAGGAACAAATTCTTCTTGAGAAGCGCTGATTTGTTGAGCAAGTAATGAATCGCGCTCCTTCGAAGATCTTCATAACTCGCTCTTAGCTTCTCAAGATCTTGCTTTCTTTGAAGAAATTCATAAGAAAGTTTCTCATGATCGAGATAAGAGAGTGTTATGATGACCTTGAAGGCTGTCAAGCCTAGGCTGAACTTTCTGAAGATTTTGATCGGGGCTTGAGTGCGATCCATTTCTTCACCTAACATATCATCACTCTTATCTAGCATGTTTTGAACCTTTTCAAAAGCCCTTTGTTGTTTTATAGCAATCTTAGCAAGTTTAGAGTAGCTGGGCTTGAGATCCTCATCGATTCATTTTCACTAGATTCAGAGGAGGTGAAATTGAGTACCTTAGCACCTTTTGCCATGAAGCAATAGGTGGGGCGTAGTCATCATTTTCCTCATCAGGTTTGTCGGTGGAGTCAGTTTCTTGATGTTGAAGATGGACTTGCTAACATAAGCGATAGCAAGAGCCGGACTAGCCACACAGATTGGATTCTTGGACTCCTCCTCTTCCTCATTTTCCTCGATTCAGCTTGAGTCCATTTCCTTGCCAATGAATGCCCGAGCCTTTTTGGAGCTGCTCTTCTTGTGAGAAGAAGGTTTTGAGGATTTTGATGATGAAGATTTTGATGATTTCTTCTTCTTCTTCACGTCATCAGAGCTGTAATCCTTGTGTTTCTTCTTCTTCAATTCCTTTTCCCACTGAGGACAATCTTGGATATAGTGACCAGGTTTCTTGCATTTGTGGCAAAGTCTTCGCTTATAGTCACTAGATGAGGAATCTTTGCTTCTTGAGGATTTTCCAAAACGACCACGCCTTGTGAATTTCTGGAATTTCTTCACGAGCGGTGCTAGCTCTGGCCAAATTCTTCAGGATCTCCAAGGCTACTACAGATTCTTCACTCTCGATTCAGATTCAGCCTTGGCCTTGAGGCACGTGTTCTTCCATAGCCGAACCATAGAGATCTCTCTTTTGACAAAGTGGAACTCGTGAATATTTAGCCTTTCGAGGATATCAGCAGGATCAAGAGACTTGTAGTCAGCTCGTTCTTGTATCATCGGTGCGAGTGTCAAATGAGGAATCAAGCGATCTTAGCAATTTCTTCACCACCTCATGGTCGGTGATGTCGGTGGCACCAGTGCTTGAAGCTCATTTGAGATGTCGGTGAGGCGATCGAAGGTTTGTTGAACATTTTCGTTGTCGAGTCTTTTGAAGCGGTTGAAGAGATTCGAAGAACATCAACTCGAGAGTCACGCTGAGTTGAAACACCTTCATTACTTTGGACAGCCTGTCCCAAATGAGTTTGGCAGATTCCAAAGCACTCACTCTTCCATATTGACCTTTGCTCGGATGGCCACATATGATATTCTTCGCTTGAGAATCGAGTTGCTTGAATCTCTTCACATCAGCATCATTCGAGAGGTGTGGTGAGGAAACACCTTTTGTCACAACATACCGAGATCGTTGTCAATTGCTTCAAGATGCATTCGCATTTTGTTCTTCGATGAGGGGTAGTCCGTCCCATCGAAGGTAGGACACCTGCTGAGACCTTGATCATACTGCGGTCGACATAACTAAAACTCCGGTGGTTAAACCAAAATCACACGAGAACAAGGGAGTACCTTGCTCGATACCAATTGAAAGTGCGTTATATCGACTAGAGGGGGTGAATAGGCGATTTTATGAATTTTACAAATTCTTCATTGAGGAATTTGCGTGAGGAAATTCCTTAGCGAAGAAATACATGCAGCGGAATAAGTACTCGAAGTAAGCATAGCAGATTACAAGCATAGTCATCATGATGAAATGAAGACAATCACAGTACAAAAAGCGTAATCACAGGATAACACAAGATGAAGACAAACAGATGAAGAAATTGAGGCGAGGAAATTGAGAAAATCTTGATCAAAGTCTTCAAACACAGATATGATAAACACTCAACACAAGAATGAGGAAATGAAAGGGTTGAGGAAATAGAACCGATTAGGTTGGTGAAGACAATGATTTGGTAGACCAGTTCCAACTGCTGTCTCGGTTATGCGTCTGGTTGGAGCGGTGAGTATTTAAACTCGAGGACACGCAGATCCGGACACCCGATCCTTGAGCACGCAGCTCGGGACACCAAGTCCTCACCGTATTCTCCTTGAACTAAGGCCACGCAGACCTCGTCCAATCACTCGTGGTAAGTCTTGAGCGACTTCAAACCTTCACATACTTGGTCACTCGGCGATCCACAATTCCTCTTGGATGCTCTAGACCGTGGCGCCTAACCGTCTGGAAGAAGCACAGTCTTCAAAGGTAAAAGCGTCGGATCCACGGGATCAATTTCTTGATGATGCTCAATCACTTTGGGTTTGTTGGGGTTTGGTTTTGGGATTTTCCTCACTTTGGGTTTTCCTCACTTGATGATTTTCGCTCAAAGTCCTCGGAGGATGGGTTGCTCTCAAATGACAAGTGTCAAGTTCTCTCGAGCAGCCAACCAACTAGTGGTTGTAGGGGCGGCTATTTATAGCCTAGGAGCAGCCCGACATGATAAGACATAAATGCCCTTAAATGATATGACCGTTAGGTGGAGATATTTTGGGACGGTGGCGCATGACCTGACAACGGTCGGAAATTGGAACATCAAATTCCTCGGGGCTATCATGTTCCTCCTTTGTAGGCAATTCGACTTTGGCGAATTCCTAACTCCTCGGTCCGAACAAATTCCTCGGTGACGGAAGAACTTCGTCTCATCCTTTGAAGAAATTGACTGAAGCTGTATGAGATTTCAAAGGCTTCACTCGAAGGGATTGGTAGGTGAGGATTTTGAGTTGAGCATCAAATGGAAATTTTTCCTTAGTATTTCCTCGACCCCCTTTAACAGTACGGTGTTTCCTATGACTCAAGAAAGAGAAAATGAAACAACGAAAACAAAAGTCTTCACGCTTCATATTCCTCAAGTGAATACCAAGTCTTCAGAATCACACCAATTTCTTCACTTTCAAAGTCTTCAGAAAGTCTTCAGAATATCAAATTCTTTAGTTGAAGAAATTCATTTTTAGGGGTCGACTTTCACTTTAAATATCAAACTCCTCATAGACTTATAGACCTGTGTACACTTACAAACGCATCAGTTACTTAACCTATAAGTCTTCAATACACCAAAATCACTAAGGGGCACTAGATGCACTTACAATCACTTGGATGAAACAATAATAAGAATTACGTTATGTGTATCCTTCACCAATTAAATTGATGACGAGCAAACGGACTTGGCATACTACTTATTCTCGTAGAAAGGATTAATGAGAGATATAGCGCAAACTTGAGAAAGACTTCAACGAACCACCGGTAGGATTGGAAAGAAAGAATGAATCTATATGATAACGAAGGAAGAGGACTCTTGAACAAACCACTGTAAGAATTGAAAATGATTGAAGAAAAGATAAAGGAACACCTAGAAGAATTAGAGAATGAATGAAGATACTTGAGGGAATTTAGATACAAGTGTACGAAGAGATCGTGAGCTGATTAGATAATACTTGAATGATGCACCGGTAAGATTTCGAGAATGAGAGCTGAAAGCTAGAATGAATAATTCTTCGGAAATGATGGGCTCCGGGGGAAAGAAATCAAAACAACTCATGAAATGCTCCGGATGGATGAAAAGAATTCTCACAATCAAAACAATTATGAGAGGATGGCATCAAGCTTGAACTACGCATCTTCGAGAGAACGGGCCAAGATTGTAGAGAAAACTCTTCTTTGGTCTTCAAAATCTGAGAATTACGACGAGAAACACCACCATGAATTATTTAGACACTCGGAAGAATCAAAAGCGAAGAGGTTGAGCCAACGATGAAAAGAATTAGACCGATCTTGGAGAAATACATATGACTGATGATAATTCATTCTTACGTCAAACTTTGGAAAAATAATTTGAGAGTAACTCCGGGAAGATTAGAAGAGTCAGGTAAGATCCTGGGAAAAGACCTGTGGGTTAGGGCCCACTAAAAAGGAACATTGTTGGAAAAGGATCGTTGGAGAGAGAGATGATGCACCGGAACAACTGAGGGACTTGAATGAGGTGACAACCTTGAAAATATTGAATGCAAACACTATTCTTCTGAGATGTCTTCATCACTCCGGAACGATTAAATGGCGAGAGGCGAACAAGCAAGGGGAAACACTTGAGGAATATGATCAACCCGAGAACTTGAATTTGATCCATCGGAAGGAAAAACGAGACGAACAATGATTAACAAGAAGAAAATTCACCAGTTGAGACAATTGAGGAAAGACTGAAGATAATCCGCATGAATGAAATTGATGCTCAAATAAAGGCTCAGACTCCGGGAATAAAAGGGGTGGGAGGGCGGAAAAACACAGGCAACTTGAACGAGGAATCGACGAATAACTTGAAGAGAAGACACCGGTTGAAATATTGAGGCAAGAATGCAAAAGCTTCGCACGAGTAGGATGGATACTCGATTATGGACTCCGGTTCCAAGAAGAAAAAGGGTGGGCGGGTGGGAAAAACAAGGATAACTTCAGACAGGGAAACAACATCGGTTGAAAAGAGATGAGGATTAATCTCCCAAAAGACAAAGAGGTTCGAGTTGACTTGATGAGAAATGCACCGGACACAAGAGGAAGGACAACGAACGAAAACTAACCGCGTGATCCTAAAGAAAAATTTGAAGGGGAAGAGGTGTAAGTCGAAACATCTACGTCAAGATTCCTTACCAGAGCAACGAAGGGGCAGAGGAGTAAAAATAAGTCCTACTCTCCGATATAGCTAGACTCCGAAAAAGTTTTCTTCTAGACTCAACAACGGCCAAACTACACGATCAATCAAGGGGGATCCTATGGTCGGTCGAGGCTCTGATACCAACTTGTCACGCCCAAGATGCGACCCTATCCTAAAGGAACTCGAAGGTCCCACCAAGGATAAAAGCGCATCTTGAAGACGCTTTTGCAAGGTGGATATCATTACATCGTACCATTACATAATAGTGGGGATACATCCAAGACATACAATGACACATGAATACATCAAAACACCGTACATAAGATCAACATCCGACTACGGATGAAACATAAACAGAAACTCAAACAATATCCACCCTGCTATCCCAGGCTACCGACCAGGGGCCTATCCCTCAATCAAAGAAGAAGCAGAAGAAGAACTCCAAACAAGTAAACATCGCTCTCGCGTCAAGATCATCACAAAAATTGTACATGCAACTGTTGGTGTAGTAATCTGTGAGCCACGAGGACTCAGCAATCCCATTACCATGGGTATCAAGACTAGCAAAGCTTAATGGGTAAGGAAGGGGTAAAGTGGTGAGGTTGCAGCAGCGACTAAGCATGTATGGTGGCTAACTTACGAAACAAGAGCGAGAAGAGGAGCTTAGCAAGTGGTCGTCAACTAGTAATGATCAAGAAGTGATCCTGAACTCCTACTTACGTCAAATCATAACCCAAAAACCGTGTTCTCCTCTCGAACAACCCCGAAAAGAGACAATCACGGTTACGCACACGGTTGGTGTATTTTAGAAGAGTTTACTTCAGGTTTACTACAACCGGATATTAACAAATTCCCATCTGCCACATAACCGCGGGCACGGCTTTCGAAAGTTCAAACCCTACAGGGCTGTCCCAACTTAGCCCATGATAAGCTCTCACGATCAACGAAGGATGTTCCTTCTCCTGAGAAGACCCGGTCAGTCTCGGAATCCCGGTTACAAGACATTTCGGCAATGGTAAAACAAGACCAGCAAGACCTCCCGGCGTGCCGACACCCTGATAGTAGCCGCGCGTATCTCGTCTCAGGCCACGACCGGATGAGCACTACGTACAACTAAAAACCAGCCCTCAAGTTTCCCCGAGGTGGCACTGCAAATGGCTCTAGTTCAGACCAACACTTAGAGAAGCATTAGCCCGGGGGGCTAAAATAAAGATGACCCTCGGGTTAATTACTCCCAAGGGAAAGGTATAGGTGGTAGGCAAATGGTAAAACCAATGTTGGGCCTTGCTGGAGGAGTTTTATTCAAGGCGAACTATCAAGGGGTTCCCATAACACCCAACCGCGTTATGGACGCAAAATCCGGGAACATAATACCGATATGACGGAAACTAGGGCGGCAAGAGTGGAACAAAATACCAGGCATAAGGCCGAGCCTTCCACCCTTTACCAAGTATATAGATGCATTAATTAAATAAGAGATATTGTGATATCCCAACATAAAAATAATCCAACATGGAGCAATCTTCATCTTCACCTGCAACTAATAACGCTATAAGAGGGGCTGAGCAAAAGCAGTAAAATAGCCAAACAACAGTTTGCTAGGAAGGGTGACAAAGGTTAGAGGTTCATGGCAATTTGGGAGGCTTGAAGAGCAAGTGGTAGGTAACGCGGCAAAGCGATAGAACGAAGCAACTAGCATAGCAATGATAGTAGTGAGATACAAGGTGACGGTCATCTTGCCTGAAATCCCGCTAGGAAGAAGAACGAGTCCATGAAGAAAACGAAGCCACGAAAACAAACCAAGCGTAGACGAACGAATCCTCACGATCGCAACGAAACGGGAACTAACGAGAAGAAGCACACAACATGGTAAACACGCCACACATAAACAAGGCATGATGCTCAACCATGTATGATGCATGACAAGGCTACATGAAGCTACTCATGGCAAGAGATAATGCATACAATAGCAACTCATCAAAGCAAGTTTAAATGAGGCCGGAAGCAACATGTAACAATTCCGGTAAGTCCCCATATGAAAATTTCGAAATTGGTCCAGATCTGAATAAACCTTATGTTCAAGTTGTTAAACAGCAAGTTAAGATGCACCACAATGACCTACACGAAATTCTAGTCAAGTTACATATAAAGTTCATTTGATTTGGAGCTACGGCGTAGAAGATATGAGAAAAACAAGTTTAACATGGCATTGATGCAAAATGCATTCAAACATCAAGTAAACACACTCAAAACATGGGTGCAACAAGGTAACATGAAACTACATGCAAAACTAAGCAAGTTTCATATAGAGCATACTCAAAACGGAGCAACGGTTCAACACATACACATGAAACAAGTTTAAAGGGCATGCTGTCTGTCGGTGTCAAAACCGGCGGATCTCGGGTAGGGGGTCCCGAACTGTGCGTCTAGGCCTATGGTAATAGGAGACAAGGGACATGATGTTTTGACCCAGGTTCGAGCCCTCTCGATGGAGGTAAAACCCTACTCCTGCTCGATTAATATTGATGATATGGGTAGTACAAGAGTAGATCTACCACGAGATCAAGGAGGCTAAACCCTAGGAGCTAGCCTATGGTATGATTGTTGTTCATCCTGCGGACTAAAACCCTCCGGTTTATATAGACACCGGAGAGGACTAGGGTTACACAGAGTCGGTTACAATGGTAGGAGATCTACATATCCGTATCGCCAGGCTTGCCTTCCACGCCAAGGAAAGTCCCATCCGGACACGGGACGAAGTCTTCAATCTTGTATCTTCATAGTCACTGAGTCCGGCCAAAGGTTCTGATCCGCTATCCGGACACCCCTAATCGAGGACTCCTCAAGAGCCCTGAACCAGGCTTCAATGACGACGAGTCCGGCGCGCAAGTTGTCTTCGGCATTGCAAGGCGGGTTCCCCCTCCAAATACTTCACAAAAGATTCTGAACACAAGGATAGTGTCCGGCTCTGCAAAATAAATTCCACATATTTCCATAGAGAGAATAATATTTACACAAATCTAATCTACCGACGTATTCCGTAGCGTGACATCACACCACGGCCAAGCTTTTATTCTTTTTTAATGTCCCACCTTAGCACGTTTTGCGAGGCGGTTTCGTGGCACGTCCCATCGAAGCAGAGATCGTGTCCCCTTTATTTACGGGATTCTCATCAATACGGACGTGGGTAACCCAGTCGTGCCCGTTGGTATGTTTTCTCGATCAAAGGCGAGTCCCAAATGGTCACGGGGAGGGCCCTTGGTATTGAACCTCTTATAAAGAGACCAAAGGCCTTACTCCTTTCTTTCAATCTCAAATGAGTTCGCCCTTCGCCTCGAGTTCCAACACCCAAGGCTCCAGATTTCAGGTGCTTCGGACCTCCGACAATGTCCGGTTCCGACCTTCGAGGCTGATGGATGCCCTCCTCCGTCACGGAGGAGGACGTGCTGAAGCTGAGAGAGGACAGGTTCTTGACCGGCGAAATCTCGCATAGGCTGCCTACTCAAGGGCAGGTCATTCCCACTCCCAAGCCTGGTGAGAGCGTGGTGTTCATGTCTCACTTCCTTCGGGGGCTAGGCTTCCCGACGGATCCCTTCGTGAGGGGGCTCATGTTTTATTATGGGCTGGAATTTCACGACTTAGCTCCAGAGTCCATCCTCCATATTTCCTCATTTATCGTCGTGTGTGAGGCCTTCCTCCATATTACTCCTCAGTCCTCACTTCGGACTATGGCTCAAGACCTTCAAAATAGAGCCGAAGATGATCGGGGGACGGCACGCGGAGTGCGGAGGCGCTGTTATAAGCAAGATTGCTGATGCTCCGTGGCCCGAGGGCTCTTTTCAAGAGGAGTCCAGCTGATGGCAACGAGAGTGGTTTTATATCACCGCTCCCAGGGGTACCAAGTGGGTGGCGCCACCTGCCTTTCGCTCGGGTGCCCCACCACAACTAGCGTCATGGGTCAATAAAGGACTGGACTGGGGGCCGACTAAGGACTTGCCCTTGTCGCAGGGCCGCATTCGAGATCTCCTAGAAAGAGACATCAATCTGGTTGTGGTGACACAGGTTATGCTGATTCGCCGAGTTCTGCCCTGCAAACTCCGCCCCCTCCGCCTGTGGGAGTTCAATCCGGAGGGACCACGAGCTCTCCAACATTTTATGGGCGCGACGCTCATGGAGATGTACAAATTGTTCTTCGAATCACAAGCAATGTGTCCGGACTTGACCGAGGACTCAAGTAAGTAGCCTTGTGCCCGAACTCGCTATTCGTATATTTATCATAAAATTGCCCTTAAAGGAGATGTCCTTTAAACAAGAGTGGATAGCGAAAGCAAAGCTAATCAGGTGTCCGTCCCCCCTCCCCGAGACCACGCCGGATCCCGTGCTGGTCCGGACGTTGGAGGTTGTGCCTTCGGAGGAAAGCGAGGGAGGGGACAAGAAAGATATGGCCTCCTCGAAGGAGGCTGTTAGGAAGGGAGGAATCGAAAATTCCTCTCCTCAGGGGAAAAAGAGGACCGCCTCTGAAGACCCGGAAACCATGGCCTCAAAGCGGGGGAAGAAATCTTCGTCAGAGGGTCCTGCGCCGGGGGATACCTCGGCCGAATTATGCCCTCAAGGGGATCAGCCCTCCACCGAGCCGTAAGTAGAGAGGAGTTTTTCTTTTTAAGAAATGAGAGGAATCCTTGCTTTATATCTGAGAAAAGTAACCGAAGATTTACCTTGTAGCTCGGACCTCAGCCCTTCTCAGCAGAGCTCGTCTTCGGGGGATCTTCTTCCGGAGATGATGGAGAGCGGAACGCCTCCCCCTGTCGTACCGCCTTGCGAGGTAGGCGACCCTGAGGTATCGTCGCGGAGGGTTTCTCCGAATGCGGCAGGGCCGGAAGGTAGTCATATGGCCCCCCAAAGCCCTCCGCGTCCGGCCTTCGAAAAAGGCCATAGGACAAGTCCGGCACCGTCCGGTGCACGGTCGAGGGAAATGAAGGATCTGCTAGGGCGAGCATCTATCTCAGAGGAGCACCATGCATTGATGGGCACGGTGATTGAAAGGATTTCATCCGCGGAGAGCAGATTGTACGAGGCCGTCAGGAGTTTACTGACAGGTTTTGAGGTACGCGAAATAATGTACCCTTTTTAATAGTTGCGCATAAATAAGATGTGCCATGTGTAGATAGTAGCCCCTGAGACTCTGTGCGTTGTCAAAAAGTGACGGCGCGCAGAGGATCATAATCCCAGGTCTAATATGCCGCCTTCATACGTAGGTGGCGAAGTGTCCGGTGGCCAGCCGGACTGATGAATTTGCCGAGCTAAAGCGGCAATTTGACGTGGCAGATGCCGACATCGCGCTTGTCAACAAGCGGCTTGATGAGGCACAAGGTATGTAATCCCTCCGGCGGCACCTGGTAAGAGGAGCTTGATGCCAGTATCTTACAACGTGTACGCTTGATGCAGATGGTGCCGCTGCCATGGAGAATCTTCGGGCGGAACTTGCCCGAGCCAAGGAGCAAGCCAGGAAAAGTGATGCGGCTGCCGAAAAGGCAATTGAAGAGCTGAAAGCCGAACAGGCTGCTCACTGCCGAAGCAAGAAGGAAATGGCCGAGATGGCCGTGGAGCTGAAGAACGCTGCTGACCGTTGCAAGCTTCTTGAGAAAGAAGATCGGGCAGAACAGACGGACCTGGAGAAGGCCGTTGCCGATGCCAAGGATGCTCGCTCTGTGATGAGAGCTATGAAGGAGGAGCTACGTCAGGCCGGATAGATCGCGGCTAGAAAGCCCTTTATGCTGCGGAGGAAGTTCTGTGATCCTAAACATGCTCCGTTAGACCGGATGTGGAGTACTGCGGACACCTATCTGGATTTGGCAGCGAGTGCCGCAGATGCGGCCGAACACTTCCGAGATCAAGAAGATCGCGAAGTGGAAAAGCTCTTCTGGTCGCAGTTCCACAATCCAGAGCGTCCACTGTTGTTGGCCGATCGTTTGGCCGAATGGGCCGAGCTAAATAGGTTTTCCGGACTCGCCATGAAGTACGTCATGAGTCATCTGTGGCCGGAGAGGCCAGAGCCGAAAAGTTATTTCAACTTGGTGCAGCAGTTCCTTGGTGCGGTGCCGAATATCAATGCGATGAAGAGGTCAGCGTGCATAGAGGGTGCGCGGATGGCTCTTGCCCGTGTCAAGACATACTGGGCAGAAATGGAGGCCACCGTTGTTGCATCCCAAGACTCGGATGGAAGCCGAGTACCTGCCGAGCACTATTTTCAGGAAGTTCTGCCAGGCGCTCGTTTAATAGAGACGCAGTGCTCGAAGGATACTATGTTCAAATAGCTTATATTATTGTAAAACGATGTTTTAATAAATTGTAGAAGATTTTTATACTTGTGCCTGCAAGTATTATAATACCTCCTGTGCGGCCGTTTAAGATATATGTATATATAATCTGAAAGATGGCAGTCGTCGGCTTCAGCCCCCACGCAAATAATGCGGGGGTGTTCGCAGAAGGCGCATTTTCACACTTGATCCAACGTCTTGGTCCTACAAAGGAGGTGATAGCACAGCGAACTAGGCAATCGGACTATGATGCTTTATCACTTTCACTTAGCCATAGGAGTTTGACAGTGAGGCTACTTATATAGCCCCTGGTGGCGCCTGCGCTCGCCCGAACTCGGGGCGCGTATGTGCCTGGCCGGGAAACGGCCCTTCGTTAATGCGGAGGAATCCTAGAGATTCTGGTAAGTCATCGAGTGGTTGACCAGTATCACGCTATATCATGACAGTCAGTTTTCGGCTTTCTCTCTCGAGGTGCTCTTTGGCGAACCGGGCACAATCGCAGTAGTTCTCCTGGTGCCGCCTTAGCCGATAGAGCGGAACGTAAGGCAGCAAAACACAGGAGCCGGGAAAACCCAACATTTGACCAAAGACATGATTCGGAGCTGATGCATATAAGGCCAAACTCGCGACGCCGAACACTTCCTAAGGTTTTCGGTCTTTGTGAAGGCGGGCGGAACAACGCCCTTGGTAATAAGCCCCTGGTGTCCAGGTACGCGCAAAATTCTGACGTGGCCACACGCCAAAACACCAGCCTCCTCCTTGGTTATACAAGAAAACCAGGGGATGTATATCAACAAGAGACAGTAAAAAAGGTTTACGCATGGTCTTAATCTGAAAAGAATCCTTGGCATGGGTCCCTGCTGCACGTCTGCGCCTATGTCTTCGTTGTGCCGTATCCTGGACGGGCGTAGCACGGTGTTCATCTATAAAAGAGAGGAACTTAGTTGAAGAAAGATCGTGCCAAATGTAAGTTATACTAAATAAACAAAGTATAAATTGAAATGGGTAAAATTGAGCTTTATTGTCTCTTTTTTTATATGCGCGGAGCCCATAGTACAGGGGTATACGGCTATTAAGCCTTTATCAATTGTATGTTTATGCCGGACTCGTCTAGCCGTGTCCATGGTCTTAACGACCTGTTTAGGTGCTTTGGCTGGTGAAGCTGTTTTATTGTGGGGCTGTCAAGGCAGCCGCACAGTCTTCCGCGCGGGGGGCGCACTCAATGTTTTCCCTTTAATGAGATGATGCCTCGTGGACCGGGCATCTTAAGCGTAAGAGATGCATAATGCGGTATTGTGTTAAAGCGGGCGAAAGCTTCGCATCCCAGTAGTGCTTGAAGGCTTCTTGAAAATGGGGCGATATGGAAGGTTAGCTTTTCGCGACGGAAGTTGTCGGGGGAGCCGAACATAATTTCTAGCCGGAGAGAACCCATGCAATGGGCGTCCGGGCCTGGCGTTATCCCTCGAAAGGAGGTTTTGCTATGGCGAATTTTTGTCGGGTCTATCGCCATGTTGCGGATTGTGTCCTGGTATAACAGGTTTAGACCACTGTCGCCGTCCATCAGGACATTTGTAAAGTGGAGTCTGCCGATTATTGGATCTAATACCAAGGCAGTCCAGCCTGCGTTCTGGATACAACTAGAGTAATCCTGATGGTCGAAGGTGATCGGTTTTAACAACCATCGGCGAGACTCCTTTGGGATAGGCCGTATGGCGCGTATCTCTATGGGCGCCACTCGTTTTGTCACGTGAAGTAAGTTTACTGTTTTGACTTCTTGTGGGAAATTCTTTTGTTTCCTGGTGCTCTGCTTGTGGGGTTCGTCATCGTCCTCACTTCGTGTGTCGAGCCCCTTGTGTTCGGCGTTGAGTTTGCCGGATTGCTTGAAGACCCAACAATCTCTGTGGGTATGGTTTGCAGGCTTCCCGGGAGTACTGTGTATTTGACATATCTTGTCTAAGATTTTGTTTAGGTTGGACAGCTCGTCCTTGTTGTCCTTGAGGGGCGGCTTTCTCTGACTCTGCCGCGAGCTTTTGGATCCGGCGTTGGCTGCCGTGCTCTTTGGGTTGTTTCCCTTATTACGGCGCTGGTCCTTGCTGCGTCGGGGTTTTCCGTTTCCATCTCTAACTTCGGATGTACTTGGGTCGCTGGTGCTACATCTTGCCAACCAGCTGTCCTCTCCTGCGCAAAAGCGGGTCATGAGGCTTGTTAATGCGGCCATTGTTCTTGGCTTTTCTTGGCCGAGGTGTCTGGCGAGCCATTCGTCTCGAACGCTATGCTTAAAAGCTGCTAGGGCTTCGGCGTCCGGACAATCGACTATCTAATTCTTTTTAGTAAGAAATCTGTTCCAGAATTTTCGGGCTGACTCTCCGGGCTGTTGAGTTATATGACTTAGATCATCTGCATCCGGAGGGCGGACATAGATCCCTTGAAAATTTGCCCGGAAAGCATCCTCGAGCTCTTCCCAACTTCCAATGGTGTTTTCGGGAAGGCTTTTGAGCCAATGCTGGGCTGGCCCTTTAAGCTTGAGGGGTAAGTATTTTATGGCGTGGAGGTCATCTCCTCTGGCCATGTGTGTGTGGAGGATATAATCCTCAATCCATACTCCAGGGTCTGTTGTTCCGTCGTACGCCTCTATGTTTACAGGCTTGAATCCCGCTGGATGTTCATGGTCCAGAACCTCATCGGTGAAACATAGGGGGTGTGCGGCACCCCTGTATTTGGGTGTGTCGTGATGATCGGATATTTGTTGTGTTGCATTGCTTACTAGAGCTTGCTTTCTTGGCCCATAGATAGATCTGGCTGGGCCATCTTTTTGATGCGAATCCTTGAGTGGATCGTGTGCCGGCTTGTGTGCGGCGCCACTTGCCGCTCCATGCTGGCCACGGGGTCGTCTATCCGACCGGTTGGCTTTCTTATTTTTTGACTGGGGGGGCTTTAAGGCCTCCTCGTCAAATTCAGCCAGTAGTTTTCGCTTCGGATAGCTTTTTGTGTGGCGACTGCCGCCATGTTTGTCTGCGGTGTTGAGTACTTTGCTCCATCTGATTACGAGTGCATCTTCCAAGTTTTGAGCTTCATCCGCTTTTTCAGCTACTGCAGTGGCGACGAGCCTTTGTGGAGGTTCTTCCGCCCATGAGCTTATCCGGCGAAGGTCGCCCGCATCGTTGCTTTTGCTAGGACGGTTTGTAGACGCCTCGATTCAATCGTCTGACAGAATCATGCACGCAAATGTGTACGATCAAGATCGTGGACTCACGGAAGATATCACAACACAACTCTACAACATAAATAAGTCATACAAGCATCATAATACAAGCCAGGGGCCTCGAGGGCTCGAATACAAGTGCTCGATCATAGACGAAGTCAGCGGAAGCAACAATATCTGAGTACGACATAAGTTAAACAAATTGCCATAAGATGGCTAGCACAAACCGGGATACGATCGAAGAGGCGCAGCCTCCCGCTCGGGATCCTCCTAAACTACTCCCCGGTCATCGTCGCCGGGCTGCACGTAGTAGTAGGCACCTCCGTGTAGTAGTCGCCATCGACGGTGGCGTCGCTCCTCGGCTCCATCGTCTGGTCGCAGCAACCGGTATAGAAAAGGGAAAAGGGGAAACAAGGCAACCGTGAGTACTCATCCAAAGTACTGCAAGCAAGGAGCTACACTACATATGCATGGATATATGTGTAAAGGCCATATCATGGACTGAATCGCAGAATGCCGAATAAGAGGGGATAGCTAGTCTTATCGAAGACTATGCTTCGTCACCTTCGCCTTGCAACAGGTAGAAGGGGTAGGTTGAAGTCCTCCAAGTAACCTCACATAGCAATAATCCTACCCGCGATCCTCCTCGAACCCCGAGAGAGCGACCACCGGTTATATCTCGCACTTGGAAGGGTGTGTTTTATTAAGTATCCGGTTCTAGTTGTCATAAGGTCAAGGTACAACTCCAAGTCGCCTCACATCAAGATCACGGCTATTCAAATAGATTAAACTTCCTGCAGGGTGCACCACATAACCCAACACGCTTGATCCCATTTGGCGGACACACTTTCTGGGTCATGCCCGCCGCTGAAGATCAACATGTCGCAGCCCCACCTAGGCTCAACAGAGAGGCCAAGACGCCAGCCTAAACCTAAGCGCATTGTGGGTCTGGGCCCATCGCAAGATAGCACACCTGCACGCTATGTGACGCGCCGTAAAGCGTAACTAGCCCCTTAATACAAGAGCAGGCTTACGTTCCAATCCGCGCCAGCGCCACTCACGATCGTTACGCCACGGCGTGCCGGTTGATACCACGACGCCGAGTGCCCATATCTTTCCCACGAGTTGGTTAGTGCGTATAGGCTCAGAGCCAACTCGGATCAAATACCAAGATCTCGTTAAGCATGTTAAGTATCCGCGAACGCCCGAACAGGGCCAGGCCCACCTCTCTCCTAGGCGGTCTCAACCTGCCCTGTCGCTCCGCCACAAAGATCCACTCGCTGGTGCTCCACCACCAATTCGACTTTAGTCTCCACATGTATCATGTATAAGTATATAGTATATACCCGTGATCACCTCCCGAGTGATCACGGCCCGATAGTATAGCTTAGCGACGGACAAGAATGTACGGCCACGATGGAAATACTAGCATCCTATACTAATCATGTAGGATTGCGTAAAGGTAACAACAAGAGTAGCAAGGACAAAGCTATGCAGCAAAGATAGGATTAATCGAAAGCAAGAATATGCTACACTACTCTAATGCAAGAAGTATAGAGTAGAATAGGCGATATCTGGTGATCAAGGGGGGGGCTTGCCTGGTTGCTCGAGACAAGAAGGAGGGGTCGTCGGTGACGAGTCCACCTGTGGGCATCAACATCATCACGGGGTCACCGGAGAGAAGAGGGGGAGAAACAAGAATATTTAAGCAAGCAGATGCATAGCAATGCATGACATGACAAGTATCGGTGCTAGAGGTGCCCTAACGCGGTATGAGGTGATACCGGTGAAGGGGGGAAACATCCGGGAAAGTATCCCCGGTGTTTCACGTTTTCGGGCAGAGGAGCCGGAGGGGGAAAGTTGCGAGTTCGATAGGTTAGGGGGGTGTGGCGGATTTAACGGGTTGTGATCCGGAATCGCCTCGCCGCTCGAGCAACTTTCATGTTGAAAATATTTTAATCCGAGTTACGGATTAAAAGATATGATTTTCTAAAGATTTTATTAATTTCTAGAATTTAATTAATTATTTAATTTAATCTGAAAATGGAACTATGACATCAGCATGATGTCATGCTGACGTCAGCAGCCAACAGGGGTTGACTGGGTCAATCTGATGGTGGGACCCGGTTGTCATTGTCTAAGACTAACTAATCAGGTTTAGTTAGTCTAACTAAAATGATTAGGTTTATTAACTACAATTAATTAGGTTAACTAATTAGGATTATTAAGTTAATTCATTCTTTAATTAATTAATTAATATTTTAATTATCTTATTTATTTATTTATTTTAAATCCCTTTTTTTTGTTCTCAGGGGCGTGGGCCCCGTTTGTCATTGGCCCAGAGGGGCCTATCGGGTTCAGGTGTGGTTGTTGGGCGAGCCCCGTGAGTGTGCGGGTGATTACGGGCGTGTGGGTGCGGGCGCACCAGCGCCCACCACGCGAGGGGAGGCGAGGCTGCCAGGTTGTGCCCGCTGGCGGGCGAGGCCACGGGCCGCCGCCACAAGGCGTGGGGGCCGAGGCGTGCTGGGGTCAGCAGAATGAACGGGGGAGAGGGTAGAGGGGATGGGGTTCTCACCCCCGTTGTAGGGGAGTTCGGCGGTGAGGCGCGATGGCGCCGACGGGGAGGAGGTTGGGGAAGGCGTCCGTCGGGGAGGTGGAGGACTAGGCGGCGACGGGCGGCGACGCTGTGGTCCGGCGACGAGGTCGAGGCGGTTGCCTCGATCAAGAACGGCGCGAACCAGCAAGGTGGGGCCCGTTAGTGGCGGCAATGGGCGGCTCGCCGAAGCAGCGATTTACCGCGCCGGCACGGGCGGGCGAGGTGGTTTCGTGATCCGGGCGATGTCGCGCTGCCGGGAGGCATGGTCCCGATTTGGAACGAATGGGCGGCGAGAGGGGCGGCGACGTCCGGTGAGGTCCGCGACGGCGCTGGTGCAAGGCATCGGGGCGACGGTGGTTGGCGACGGAGGTGGCGGGTCCGTGTGGGGAGGCGTGGCACGGGCACGGGAGGGGGTCGCCGGGCGGGCGGCGGGATTGGCGATGGGGACGGGCGCCGGCTGGGGCGCGGGGCGCGGCCCGATCCAAAGTGGGAGGAGAGAGGAGGAGTGGATCGAGGGGAGTGGGGAGGTTGGTCCTGGTCCGGATCGGATCGGGAGAGGGACGAGGAGCGAGAGGTTGTGGGGCGCGAGCGGGAGGGAGGGGGGTGCGCGCTAGGGTTTCGGGGGGGGGGTTAAGGCGGCGGAATGGGCCGGCCTGGCGGCCTGGTGGGTTGAGGCCCCAAAGGGGGTGGGCGGTGGCCTGCTAGGCCGTAGCCTAGTGGGGGCAGGGGGGTTTTCTCTTTCTTTTATTTATTTTTTTTTTTGTTTTATTTCATTTTAATGTATTTAGGCACCTTCTAAAAAGGTGTTTATTTCACGATAATTATCTATGCAATATTTGACACGGTCCGAACATTTTTTTTTTGAAGTTTGAAAACTTTGTTTGTTTGCCAAAAATCCAAATTTGAATTCGAATCGTTTTGAACTAACGCGAGATTAGCGACAGTAACGGAGGTGACATGGCGTCATAAGTAGAGATGACTGTAGCCTGATTATCCGGGCGTCACAATTCTCCTCCACTACAAGTAATCTCGTCCCGAGATTTAAGAGGGGAGTAAGGGGGGGGGAGTTCTGGTTATTCTAATGGATCTTCTTGAAGAAGTTAATACCTTTCGTTGATGTCTTCAATTCTTTATTCCAATGCATCATGATAAACTTGTCATCATTTCTTCGGGAACTCCATCGTACTTCACGTAAAGGATAAGGGCAGCTCACTACGACATAATGTCGTTGAGGGAAACAATCTGGGGTTAACCCATGAATGAGTATAAGATTATCTCTCGAGTTGAACATATGAAATACCTCGAGAGTAAGGTATGAAGGTAGCATAAGAGGCTCCAAGAGGATAGATAGTTGCTCGAAGCCTGAACCAGAGTGAGAAAGGGGTTCAGAGTAGCGAGAGTAAGTATTGCGTCTGATGCCAGAATAGATCACTAGGACAGTGGCCCGTGAATTACATACGAGGCCACGCGCGAGGAATAACTTTGGGAATAGGGGGTGTACAGGACAGTCAGGTTTCGATCCTGTGGAACTGTGGGTTATGGGCCCACCATGTGGGTTTTTTTTTAATAGGAGCAGTGACATCTTGCACGGTCATGATAGCAAGGCATGTCAGAGAGTACCATGTCAGTTATGTCGGCGACAACGTTGGTACCAAGGGCGAGGGACGGAGAGAACCATTTTCCTGCTCGTTGAACGAGGCGGACCAATAGGCAAAGTTCTCGTCCATCGGCGATTACCGGAAGTCATCACCAGTAGAAACAGGGTTAAACCAGACAGGAAGGTACACCGAGGTGTTTACCTAAGCAGGGATTACCACCGCTCGTTAAGTAGTTTACAAGTAAGTTTGAACAAAACAACGGGAAGGAAAATGTGCTTAAACACGTATATCGTGGGTATATCCTTCCCAAGGACAAGCAGAGCATGATATCCATGACAGATATTATGTAGAAAACTCCTTAGGTAGGGGAGAGAAATTTCATGATATTACCCATACGCGGTGTTTGATAATTGAGGAGGAAACATTTAACATTGGGCTTCAAATGTTCTTGTTGAAAATTGGAGTACCATAGACATGCTTCGAGATAGCATTGACATGGTCTTCAAGCAAAAGGTCAGACTCTGGATACACGAAGGATTCATCAGGAACACTTATAGAATAAGTCTTACCATTTCCTCATGGAAGAATAGATAACCTTGCTAAAGGGAAACTATAACAATAGGGCCTCCACCCAGGGGGGGGTGCTAGGCATGACATCATGTTACCGGGTCACATAAAGACCATTGTTATAACTCTTGAAAATATGTTCCAACCATCATATCTGACCGAGATTCAGATCTGATTGGTGTCAGGATACCTCAAACTCACGACGCTCGAGGAGAAAAGGTGCGACACAAATTGACGAGAAGACATCAAAGATTCTCGAGAAATGAACTATGGAAGCGAGTTCCGAAACAAGAGTTCATCATTAAATCAAGAAGAGGATGAGGAGGTGACTGATGGACTCAACGATAACTCATCGAGGTATCCAAAAGAAGGATCTCCACAATTATGTGGATAAGGAGATAACATTTGTCAGATCAAATGATATAATGGGATATGCTCGAGGAAAACATACATAATTAAACATTGGTTGAACGGTGCACCCGAAATATGGGTTGGGTTGCACGGCCAATGTTAGAATGGTGATTCAATTAGCGAAGGACTTAGAATGAACTATCGCCCATTCACTTCAAAGCAATAGGGTTGCTAGAAGTTTTGAATTCACACATCATAGCTCCATTGCCGGTATTCCGGTTGAAAACAATACGGGGACCAAGGAATGAACGAAGATGGCAAGAAGTATTATGATATCAAGAATTCTTAAGAGGTGGTGAAATTCTCACCACATTCTTGATAAAAAGAGATGGTAATACTTCCGAGGTAAGGAAGATCAACTGTTGGGTAGCAGGGATCTCAAGGTTTACACAAAACACGAACAAGTTGTGTTGAACGGAAGGCAATAAAGTGGTCGATGAGAAGGATGGTATTACCCATCATGAATTCAATTGAATTCCTGGAAGAGCTCATAAGGTTGATGATGATCATGACACAATTGTCGAGAGATATCATGTAGATGTAGTCAATCAGCGACGACATCAAGTCAAAGGAATGATGAAGCAAGAGGTTATTGGAACCACAGTTACGACACAAACTCGAACTCAAGCTTGTTGTTTAAGGTGAAAGGGTATGACGAGGAAAATCGACGTAAGCGTAGCTATCGTGCGCAAATTGGTGCTCCGAGAATAAGGACCAGGTAGCAGTTAGAATCGTCATGACAATGATATAGCCAAACAGGCTAGGAATGGCGTGATCGGTACAAACTCGTACTTATAGAAGCTATCAAGAGTTGTTGAACCGTAGAGCGGACTCGGTTCAGCTTATCGGTGTCTTTGAGTGTTTAATAACTCAGAGCCCGTGAAAAATTGGAATCGGTGGGAAGGTAGCACTTGATGAAGAACTCATAAGAAGTTATGCAGTTCCATGATAATCTCGAGATACCGTGGGGTAATACTCGACACAAGATCAAAGTAAAGGTTGGATTGGTGTATTGATCCATAGGAGACAATTGTTTTAACTTGTCCGAGAAATGGAATCAAAGAAGAACAATCATGGTTGGAACCACGGTTGTAAGGGATCAATTCACAGATACCATATGTTAGCTATCAAGGAAATAGTTATTATTACAAGAAGCTTCAATGATAGGATATACATCACGTCCATGGGCATGAACACAAAGTTCAAGGTCGACTCCACTTCCTCAATGCATAATCTTCCATTCACCTCTCGATTTCAAGATGACATTAGTTGTTGAAAGTTTTACTGGTGCAATACCAGATAAGTATGGCTCGTGAAATCTTTCGGGTTCACACCGATGAGGGAAGCGTTGGTTCAATCCCATCGGGCTTCTTACTGAACATATACCATAAGCTTCAAGAGTAAATATCACCAACTCGAAAGCGAGCATGGTTGACAAAAGGAAAGGATACAATTTACCAAAGGCATTATGTATCGGAGAAAGAACTCACAAAGTGATTAATTATGAAGGACAACCGCCGGATAATAATCCAACAAAGGATATGGCGATCCACAATGGGGCTGATATGAGTATCGATACCCAATCGAGGAAGAAAGATTGCAAATGCATCGGTTTATAGAACAGCTGAATAGTTTAACGCTTAATTAGCAAAAATTATGATTTTCAAATCAAGGGATCAGAGCAAATGCTCGATCAAGAATGGATAAGCTGAATAGACTTAGGGTACAATCAACGACAATTGGATTGGTCGAGAACCAATTCCGCTTAAAAGAATGGCAGCTCACCGAAAGGTAATTTATAAGGATCAATGATGATTATGTATTCGCAAACATATTGAGTCAATGGACCCAAAATGATAATGACAAGGAATGTCAATAAGACTACGAGACTTATGGGATTAACCATAATGCGAGCAAGCAAGAATTTCAAGAGCCAAAGGCTCCAGAGGATCTTCAGAAGATCGAATAGTATTTGAATGTATTTTTGTGAAACACATGAACAACTTTGGACGAACGGATACTCGGCAAGCGCGAGTAATTATCCGTAGGGGTATTCATGCAGTAAGGAACTGCAGGGCAGTAAGCGTAAAGAATTCTCGGAATATCGAAGAGTATTTCAGGACATCTTGTAATAACAAGAGCAACTGGGGATGAGGGTAAGAATAACAACTCCAAGTAGTTATCCATAAGGGTTTACGGTGGAAGGGGAATTGCAAACGCGATGAACACAAGTTCTCGAGTTAACAGCGGAGAGTATCTTCAGGGTCTTCTGGTCCAGCAGATGATCATCAGTAATAAGGGGCTCTCCGGGTGAAAGTGATAACGAGATCCTAATGTTAGATTTAGTAAAATTCATTTAACCCGAATAGAGGAGAGATCAGAGTCCCAGAGTAAAGATCAAGGAGTAAAAGATCCTAATACCAACCAATGGCGACGTGGGCCCATGGGCCACACAGCCAAGTTAGTAAAAGTTTTGTAAAGTCTAGACTCGACTTCGCAAAGGAGTGTGGAAGGGATTCCTACAGCACTCGGCTCGATACCAATCTCAGACGCTTCCGATTTAATCAGACGGTAATCATGCACGCAAATGTATGCGATCAAGATCGTGGACTCACGGAAGATATCACAACACAACTCTACAACATAAATAAGTCATACAAGCATCATAATACAAGCCGGGGCCTCGAGGGCTCGAATACAAGTGCTCGATCATAGACGAAGTCAGCGAAGCAACAATATCTGAGTACTGAGACATAAGTTAAACAAATTGCCATAAGATGGCTAGCACAAACCGGGATACAGATCGAAGAGGCGCAGGCCTCCCGCCAGGATCCTCCTAAACTACTCCCGGTCGCCGCTGGGCTGCACGTAGTAGTAGGCACCTCCGGTGTAGTAGTCGCCATCGACGGTGGCGCTCGCCCTGGGCTCCATCGTCCGTCGCAGCAACCGGGTATAGAAAAGGGAAAAGGGGAAACAAGGCAACCGTGAGTACTCATCCAAAGTACTGCAAGCAAGAAGCTACACTACATATGCATGGATATATGTGTAAAGGGCCATATCGGTGGACCGAACTGCAGAATGCCGTAATAAGAGGGGATAGCTAGTCTTATCGAAGACTACGCTCGTCACCTTCGCCTTGCAACAGTAGAAGGGGTAGGTTGAAGTCCTCCAAGCAACCTCACATAGCAATAATCCTACCCGCGATCCTCCTCGTAATCCCCGAGAGAGAGCGACCACCGGTTATATCCGCACTTGGAAGGGTGTGTTTTATTAAGTATCCGGTTCTAGTTGTCATAAGGTCAAGGTACAACTCAAGTCGTCCTCTATCAAGATCACGGCTATTCAATAGATTAAACTTCCATGGGGTGCACCACATAACCCAACACGCTTGATCCCATTTGGCCGACACACTTTCTGGGTCATGCCCGCCGCTGAAGATCAACACGCCGCAGCCCCACCTAGGCTCAACAGAGAGGCCAGACGCCGGTCTAAACCTAAGCGACAGGGTTCGGGCCCATCGCCCATAGCACACCTGCACGCTACGTCTGTGCCGAAAGCGAACTCAGCCCCTTAATACAAGAGCGGGCTTATGTTCCAATCCCGCCGCCACTCGGCCTGGCGCCACGGCGTTTCGGCCGATACCACGACGCCGAGTGCCCATATCTTTCCCACGAGTTGGTTAGTGCGTATAGGCTCAGAGCCAACTCAGATCGAATACCAAGATCTCGTTAAGCGTGTTAAGTATCCGCTAACGCCGAACAGGCCAGTGCCCACCTCTCTCCTAGGCGGTCTCAACCTGCCTGCCGCCTCCGCCACAAAGATCCACTCATGGTGCTCCACCACCGACCCGACTTTAGTCTCCACATGTAGCATGTATAAGTATATAGTATATACCCGTGATCACCTCCCGAGTGATCACGGCCCGATAGTATAGCTCAGCAGACGGACAAGAATTTAGGGCCACAGATGGAAATACTAGCATCCTATACTAAGCATGTAGGATTGCGGTAAAGGTAACAACAAGAGTAGCAAGGACAGCTATGCAAAGAAGATAGGATTAATCGAAAGCAAGTAATATGCTACACTACTCTAATGCAAGCAGATAGAGTAGAATAGGCGATATCCGTGATCATGGGGGGGCTTGCCTGGTTGCTCGCACAAGAAGGAGGGGTCGCTTGCGACGAGTCGACCACGAGGCATCAAGATCATCACTGGGTCTTCCGGAGAGAAGAGGGGGAGAAACAGTAAATATTTAAGCAAATGCATAGCAATGCATGACATGACAATTATCGGTGCTAGAGGTGCCCTAACGCGGTATGAGGTGATACGGTGAAGGGGAAAACATCCGGAAAGTATCCCGGTGTTTCACGTTTTTAGCAGAGGAGCCGAGGGGAAAGTTGCGAGTTCGATAGGTTAGGTGCGGCGGACGAACGAGTTGCGATCCGGAATCGCCTCGCTGCTCGAGCAACTTTCATGTTGAAAATATTTTAATCCGAGTTACGGATTAAAAGATATGATTTTCTAAAGATTTTATTAATTTCTAGAATTTAATTAATTATTTAATTTAATCCGAAAATGGAACTATGACATCAGCATGATGTCATGTTAACGCCAAGAGTCAATGTGGGTTGACGGGTCAATCTGATGGTGGGACCCGTTGTCATTGTTCAAGACTAACTAATCAGTTTAGTTAGTCTAACTAAAATGATTAGGTTTATTAACTACAATTAATTAGGTTAACTAATCAGATTATTAAGTTAATTCATTCTTTAATTAATTAATTAATATTTTAATTATCTTAATTAATTAATTATTTATTTATTTATTTTAAATCCCTTTTTTTGTTCTCAGGGGCGTGGGCCCCGTTTGTCATTGGCCCAGAGGGGCCTATCGGGTTCGGGCGTGGTTGCTCGGGCGGAGCCCGTGAGTGTGCTTGGCGGATTACGGGCGTGTGGGCGCGGGCGCACCCAGCGCCCACCACGCGAGGGGAGGCGAGGCCGCCAGGCTGTGGCCGGCGGGCGGCGAGGCCACGTGCCGCTGCTGGGCCGCGCAGCGAGGCGGCTGGGTCGCAGCGGAAGGGGGAGAGGGTAGCAGGGGATGGGGTTCTCACCCCGTTGTAGGGGAGTTCGGCGGTGAGGCGATGGCGCCGGGGAGGAGGTCGGGAAGGCGTCTGGCGGGAGGTGGAGGATTAGACGGCGACGCCGTGGTCCGGCGACGAGGTCGAGGCGGTTGCCTCGATCTAGATCGATGCGGCCAGCAAGGGGCCCGTTGGCGGCGGCGCTGGGGCGGCTCGCCGAAGCAGCGACAACCATGCCGGTACGGCGGGCGAGGTGCCTCGTGATCCGCGACGCCGCGCCGTCGGGGAGGCATGGTCCCGATCTGGAACGAATGGGCGGGCAGAGAGTGCGATGACGTCCGGTGAGGTCCGTGGCGGCGCTGGTGCAAGGCGCGGGGCGCGGTGGTTGGCGAAGGGAGGTGGCGGGGTCCGTGAGGGGAGGCGGGCACGGAGCGAGGGGAGTCGTCGCCGGCGGGCGGCGGATTGGCGATGGGGACGGGCGCAGGCGTGTGGGGGGCGGGCGGCCGCCCGATCCAAAGGGGAGGAGAGAGGAGGAGGATCGAGGGGAGGGGGAGGTTGGTCCCGGTCCGGATCGGATCGGGAGTGGGACGAGGGAGCGAGAGGGTTGTGGGGCGCGAGCGAGGGAGTGGGAGGGTGCGCGCTAGGGTTTCGGGGAAGGGGTTAAGGCGGCGGAATGGGCGGCTCGGCGGCTGGTGGGTTGAAGCCCCAAAAGGGGGGTATGGGCGGTGGCCTGGGGCGATGTGATGCAAAGGCGGTGTTCTCTTTCTTTTTATTTATTTTATTTTTTTGTTTTATTTCATTTTAATGTATTTAGGCACTTTCTAAAAAGGTGTTTATTTCACGATAATTATCTATGCAATATTTGACATAGTCCGAACATTTTTTTTTTTGAAGTTTGAAAACTTTGTTTGTTTGCCAAAAATCCAAATTTGAATTCGAATCGTTTTGAACTAACGCGAGATTAGCGACAGCAACGGAGGTGACATGGCGTCATAAGTAGAGATTACTGTAGATTGATTATCCGGGCGTCACAGGGTTGTTCGGTTTGTTTGTCCAAGTTGCCCTGTTCGGACGGTTACTCAAAGGCATGTTCGTCATCCGCCGGCTCGTCCTGCTCTATGGCTGGGTCTGTATGGCTGCTGTCTCTGTCGAGGCGGGGCTTGGAGCGGCGCTTACGTTGCCGCTTTGATTGCTTTTTGAGTGAACGATCCCTCGTTGTGTCCCCGAGTTCCTCGCTGTCGCTTCCTTTAGGGGTGTCCACCATGTATACATCATGAGATGAGGTGGTTGTCCAATGCCCTATAGGCGCTGGTTCCTGTTCGTCTCCTACATCGTCGTCCATACCGTCGATGTCTTCGGAGTCGAAGTCGAGCACGTCGTTTAAATTATCGACAGTGGCTACGAAGTGGGTGGTGGGTGGGCATCGAATTTCTTCGCCGCCCGCATCCCAATCCTGCCGGTCATAGTCCGGCCATGACTCTTCTGACAAAGAGAGAGACCTGAGTGAATTAAGGATGTCACCGAAGGGCGAGTGCTGAAAGATATCTGCGGCGGTGAATTCCATGATCGGCGCCCAATCGGATTCGATTGGCGAGGGCGCGAAGGGCTCGGAGTCCGGAGAGGAGTCGAGCTTCTTGGAGTCACGGGCTTCGCCGAGGATAGGGCTAGTGTTCGGCTCGATCGCCGTAGAGATTGCAGCACCCGAGGCAGTGTCCAACCACCCATCCTCGACATGTGGTCGGCCCGAGCTAAGGGTCGAGGCGCGACACGGTGCGGCCTCCAGTGGCAATCGCTCGTGGCAGAGCCAGATCATGCCCATCGTGGCATGCGGCGGCGCGCTGGCCGTGGGCTTGAATCCATCAAGATCAAGTCTCCGTGGATGTCGGCCGTAGTTCAAACTTCCAAACCTAACCCGATGGCCAGGGCGTAGCTTCGATCTGCTCCAGATGACCAAGCGAGTGTGCCGGCGGTGCAAAGCCGCGATCTTAAGATCTGTCCGGGAGAAAAGTCTCACCCGACCGCATCGCTGTTGATGATCGGAGGAGCCATCGGGCCTAAAAGTGACGCATACGTAGTAACTCTCAATGAAAGCACCAATGTCGGTGTCAAACCGCGGATCTCGGTAGGGGTCCCAAGGCGTGCGCCTAGGCGGATGGTAACAGGAGACAAGGGACACAATGTTTTTACCTGTGTTCGGGCCCTCTCGATGGAGGTAAAACCCTACTCCGCTTGATTAATATTGATGATATGGGTAGTACAAGAGTAGATCTACCACGAGATCAAGGAGGCTAAACCTAGAAGCTAGCCTATGGTATGATTGTTGTTCGCCCCACGGATTAAAACCCTCCGGTTTATATAGACACGGAGAGGGCTAGGGTTTACAGAGTCGGTTACAATGGTAGGAGATCTACATATCCGTATCGCCAGGCTTGCCTTCCACGCCAAGGAAAGTCCCATCCGGACACGGGACGAAGTCTTAAATCTTGTATCTTCATAGTCCTGGAGTCCGGCCAAAGGTTACAGTCCGGCTATCCGGACACCCCCTAATCCAGGACTCCCTCACTGTCCAAAACAGCAACTAGGCATATTGCAAGTACCAAAACAACATGCTACAACACTACAACATGAAAATAAAAAGCATAGACATGATGTACAGGTAAATCATAACAAAACATGAACACTGAGCTATCTCCAGAATTCACTAGAACATGCTAAAAAAGACATGGCAAGATTGCAAATAATAACAGTTCACAGACTTGGTGGAAAACACTGGACTTGGCAGCGATAACATCAGGTTACAAATTTTAGAGCTATAAAACAACATGCTACAGGAACTTATCATGGCAAACAAAGGCATGTCATGAACCTACTAATTGCATATAACAAATGTCCCTCACTGATTATGAGCCAAAAAGGCACATAAGACATGATGGCACCCATGTAAACATAGCAAGTTTCATAAACAGATTCAGACTTTGCAGAAAAAACAGAGCATGGCATAAACAGAATTATGAAGACATATTTGCGAGCTCGAATCACTCATCACAAAGCATTGCATGACAAGAAAAGCATACCTACAGAAAGATGACATGTTCATGAAGTTAAGCATGGCAATAGCAAGTTCATCGCATGCTTGGATCAACTACAACATCCTTGGCAAAATTGATTAACACGTAAACAATCTGCCAGGAACATTTTATAGCAAAAGTAGAGCAAGATTGAGTCATGCTAGGCACTCCATAAATGCAAATAGGGGCACGGATGGCTATAGCACAACCATATGTCCAAATCATCCTTACTAAACATACTCAAAAGAAGCATGGATCTCATTGTAGCAACATGAATACATGGCATAAAAATAACAGCAGGGAAATGACTTAGTGAAATTCTAAGTCCCTGAAATCAGCAATATTACGAGAGCTACTTTGCATGCATGTGATAGTCACCACGTTGATCACAAAAATACATGGCATACACCCCTGTAAATATGGCATGGCATAGGCCAAAACACATGTAGAGCTCATGCCCATATGTAGCACACAACAAATGTAGCAAAAATGACAAATGCTCATACTCTGCTAAGAAACAGGAACTAACATTTTATAGCACTCTTGCATCAACAATTTGGGCATCAAGATGGACTCAAAAAAGCAAGGCACAATGGAACAAAATGAAGAGCACATCATGATGAACATTTTGGTATATCGTGCATGCAAAACGGAGTAGCAAGCACAAAGTTATGGCATGATGAACAGAGGCATAAAATTGCACAGATCTGGGACTTGGTGGAATTTTCACCTCCGCGAAATTCAACGCGAGACAGAGCGGTTCCGGGACGGAGTGGATCTGGACGAGGGAAGGCGTTTAGTTGGAGGGACCGGTGGATCTGGTGCCGGTTGACCAGATCCGGCGAGGTCGACGGCAAGGCGCCCGGCGAGCGGCGCGCGGTGGCCGGAGCGGGCGATGGACGGCGGCGCGAGGGAGCGGCTTCGTGGCGGCGAAGCGGCGAGCTCAGTAGGGCGGCGGGTTTCGGGCGCGGTAAGGCGTGGGGCAGCGAAGCACGCAGGGCGCCGCGAAGCGGCGACGCGAGCCGGGCGGGCGGCGACCGGGCGGCGGAGGCGCGGGCGCGAGGAGCGGGTCGGCGACGGCGACTGGCCGGAGGGCCTGCTGGTCTGGAGGGTCAAGCGGGTGACAGCAAGGCGCAAGGACGGCGTGGACAGGTGGCGGCCTGCGATTTGCCGGGCGGCGGGACGAAGACGTCCGGCGGGTGGCGGACATGTGCGGTGGCGCAGAGCGAGGTTAGGGTAGGTTTCATCCGCGAAATTTTCGGAGGGAGACACATATATATAGGTAGGAGGAGGTAGGAGTGTCCAAATGAGGTGTAGTTTTCGGCCACGCGATCGTGATCGAACGGCCGAGAGGATGGAGGGGGGTTTGGATGGGTTATTGGGCCATTTTTTAGGGGTGTTGGGCTACAACACAAAAGAGGCTTTTACGGTTCCCCGGTTAACCGTTGGAGTATCAAATGGACTCCAAATGGCACGAAACTTGACAGGCGGTCTCCGGTGGTGTACCAAGGCCTCTTGGCAAATCTCGGTCCATTTTGAGAAAGTTTAACACCCGCACACGAAAAGAGACAAAAGGGGGCGCCGGAGGACGTAGGAGTGTCGGATTGCAAAACGGGCATGTCCTTAGTGTCAGGACTTAGTCGCGAGGCCAATGCATTTATGCGGTAGCTTGAAGGGGTTGGTCGGAATCGAGAGACGCAAGGCGGATCATCACACAATACGAAGATTTAGACAGCTTCGGGCCCCAGGAAACATCATCCGGAATAGCCCTACATGTTGTTTGTGGCTAGGCCTCATTATGCTCATGAAGGAGTCGCCGCATAAGCCGGCTCCTCCTTTGTGTCTAGCCCTAGATATTGTTTCTTGTCATTGTCCCCTCTTGGGGTGCCCTGTCCCTCCTTATATAAGTTGAAGGGGCGGGTTACATGACTAGTCGTAGTAGGATTAGGATTACTCAATTATAAGTGGAGTCCTAGTCTTGCTTCCTTTGTAAGGGAATATTCCTTACGCTTTCCTCTTAAGCCGCCCACCATAACATGAGCCGCCTTACGGCCTTGGGCCTAGTCTTCTATCTCCACCCGCCGGGTCATCTCGTGAGTCGTCAGCTCGTGAGTCGTCGACAGTGAGCCGCCAGACCCTTGAGTCGCCATCCTCCGCTGGTCATCGGTGAAGCGCCAAGTCCGGTCGGGTCATACTTCCGGGTCATACCATGGGTATATCCCGACATTAGCCCCAGCTTAATTTGGATTTATCCATGTTAAACTCGATCCTGTAAAACAAACACAAGAACAAATTTGATGATTGTGTTCCGGGTTAAAATTTTGTAAGCGGCACTGATCATCTTTAATTCCTTGTGCTCCGGGTTAAATATTCTCCTGAGCCGGGACCTGATTATCCTTAAGTCCAATTGTCATTTCCTTCATCTAGAAAATCTGGGTCAATAAGCTAGCTTCATACTCAATTTGCTGATGTTGGTTTCTCACAGAAAAATATTGTGAAGAATAATCCACTTGAGTCGGATTCCAAGGCGCCGGCTTAATAAACATATTGGACTGAAGATTCATTTGGTGATCCGCCAGTTTAAAGATGTAGAGGCTGGCAAGCAAAATTGCCGGCTTGTAAATATTGATAACACCGGGTAATAACTGTTGTTGATGCCGGGTTAATCTTATGATGACGCCGGGTCATAAACTTTGCAGATTTCTCTGATAATAATATAATACCTGATTTGCTCAAAACTGATAATTTGAAGTTATTCCTCCCTTATATGCATATCACCTGTAGCCCCCAAGTGTCGGGTTGTCATGCTTGCAAGAACTGGGACTTGTAATTGCCTTTATGCTCATAAAGATTTCAACCGAGTAGCCCCTAAGGGCCGGGTCATTATGCAATAATGAGCGGGGACTTTGTAAATATGATCATGTAAACTTGAGCAACAACGTAGCCCCCAAGGGCCGCTCAATAAGATATTACTTGAGCTGGGACTTTGTATATGATTCATTGATAATACCATCAAATGATGCAATCTCCACCATGGGGCTTGAACCCACGTCCACAAGGTTAAGAGCTTTGTACTCTACCAACTGAATAATGGATCTTTCAATATAAAGTATTAAGGCTTGTGTACCTTGAATTTCCTACAGGAGGAACTGGTAGCCCCCAAGGGCCGGCTCATTTAAAATGTGATGAGTCGGGTCTTCAACAAGTTGAGCAAGAAATGACTTTGCATTAGCCCCCAAGTGCCATGGTGCATGCTGGCAGTGACATGGGACCTGTATATTCAATGTAATCTCGATTTGAACAATGTAGCCCCCAAGTGTCGGGTCGTAAGCCTGCAGCGACTCAGGACTATTTCCTCCATTGTAAATTAAATCATGCCCATTGATAAAAATAATAGTCGTTGCGCTAAAGCGACTTTGAAAACCTCAATCATAACACTGGCTATAGAAATCCAACCCTGTTGGCTATTCAAGATTTGGATAATATAATCCAGTATGAAAACCTCAATCATTCAATATCATCATGAAAATCCAGCCAGTTTTGGCTATTAAAGATTTGAATACCTCATCGGTTGACAAGTAAATCTGGAGTTTAAATATCTAGCGGCTCTTTGGCCGACGATGACTTAATGCGCATTCATTGTAAGCCGGAATTTTTGTAACCCGGTGGCCTATAGCCCTTGAGGAAATCAATAATTGATAACCCTTTTGAGACACCAATTTCATTGATGAGCTTGGACTGAAGCATTTATATAAGTCATAGTTCTGCAAATCCTGCACATAGTTTAAACAACATATGCCCTGGCGACTTACCATCAAGAGCCAGGGCGGGTAACCACCCAAATGTAGTCTTACCCTACACACAAGTAGATCACAAGAACTGTTGGGATATTACTACTGGGCGTAAACCGGCCAGGTGGGCCGGGTTAACTTCATCAGTAGTTAAGTGTGTTAAAGCCCAAGAAGGCAGATGAGGGTTTAGGACCCATAGTCGGTTCAAAGCCCGTAGCCGTAAACCGGCATTGATATGTAAACTTGCGTTGTAAGGTAGGAGTAAGTAGAGACCAAACCGGACACGTCTATGAGCCGGTATTGGGACTCTGTAAACCGACGGGCGTCACCCATGTATATAAGGGGACGACCCGGCGGCAGTTCAAGGACAACAGACAACAACTCGAGACTTAGGCGAAGCTTGTTTGCTCCCTAGTCCTCGAAACCCCATCAATTCCATCACAACTAGACGTAGGCTTTTACCTTCATCGAAGGGGCCAAACTAATATAAACTCTCTTGCGTCCTTGTGTCCGCTTTAACCCCTTCAAGCTAACCCGCCGCGATGGCTCCACGACTAAGTCCTTTCACGAGGACATCTGCCGTGAAAAAACCACGACAGTTGGTGCCCACCGTGGGGCTATCGCACGATGGTTTCAAGTTCTTGGAGGGCCGCTTCGAAGGGCTCAAGGGCTATGCTGTGGGCTGGATGACTAAGAGTCGTCGCGGCAAACTCTACATTGACGATGCAGGCTGGGGCCCCGACGCCGGCTCGATTGAGTACGGGTACCGGGTCCCCTTTGGTGGCATACACGCCTTCATTGGCAAGATCGCGAACCGGGCCTCGAGCCGACATCTGCGCCGACTCGTCGAACGGCTCAAGATGCGCGATCTGCCTGTGTTAAACCGCCATGAAGCGTGCTTCGTGGGAGTCATCCATGGAGGAAGTTATGAGGATGGATCGAATCTGGTGGCGAGACCGTTTACATCTGGACGACGAGTCATCAACCGGGAAATCAATCAGATCAGCTACAAGTTGGCCGCATTGGGGGCTGTTCCGATGGCGACAGTATTCCGGACCCCCGGGATCTGCCTAACCGGGTTGGAATATTTATGGCCGGTACACAAGCAGCGCTTCACTCTTCCACGGCAGCAGCGATGATCTCCGGTTCAATAGCGGCGACGGCTGCCGGGGCAGGAGGCTCTGTGCGCCCGCCGGCTCAAGTTTTATCGGATCTGTTTGATGCGTTGGCTGCGCTTATGGCAGAGGCTAACCCGGCGGATCAGGACGCCCACAACGCGGAAATTGCGAAGGTGAGGGAACACATCACTCAAGCCAAGGCTGACTTAGCAGCTGAAGATGCCAGAATGACTATAGAGCAGGCCGCTTTGGATGCGCAAGCCTATAGGCTTATGCTGGATCAGAACGCGTCGCATGAAGTCATGAAGAGGAAGTACAGATCTCGTTTGCCTCCAGTTTTTGAAGCCAGAGACCTCTTCAACACCCCAGTGGCGGGAACCAGTAATCCGCCGGTGGTAAACCGGGCGGAAGCACCAGGGACGGGCGCGCCGGTTCAGCCCCGTTTGACAGACCTGCCTCGCCATAACACCGTTGTGCCTCAGGCTGTTCCAACACCTCCGGGTCACTACTCCAACCCGATGGACAACCTTGTTGCAGCTGCTGCGCGACTGGAGGCCATCCGAATTGAAGGTGATTCACCGCAGGCAGTGGAAACACGCCGGGTCAAGGAGCTTCTTAGAACAGCTTTGGTCCAACAAGAAGCATACTCGTACAACCGTGACCGGATCCACTCCACCCCTCGTCCAAGCCGGAGCTATAGCAGACATATGGATGAACCGACCGTATCGAGTAATGCACGACGTGGAGCACCCCGTGGTAACAACCTAGCGGGTGGTGCGGATAATGCTCAGGAAGTGGTGGACCGGGCCCGAGCGCCAGCAGGAGGCCGAAGTTAAAGACAAGATCGTGCTCGCTACCACGCCGGTTCGTCCAACCATCTCGGTCGAACCTGGTGTTACTTCTAGTTCTTTGGGGGTGCCTTGCCTTGTCCCCGCTTTACGCAATGTGCGCCTACCCAAGGACTTCAAGGGCCCGCGCAAGGTACCAAATTACACGGTGGATCAACCTCCAGAGACATGGGTAGAAAGCTATGAGATAGCCATGAAGATGCTTGATGTGGATGATGCGGCATGTGTGAAGTACTTCACCATGATGCTCGAAGGAACGGCCCGTACTTGGTTAAAAAGCCTACCGGCCAATTCTATCAGTTCAAGGGCCCAATGCGAGCCCGGTTTATCAGTAATTTCAAGGATACATGTAAGCAGCCTATGTCTATTGTGGACTTAGCAGCCTGTGTCCAGGAGGAAGGAGAATCGACGACCCATTGGGTGCGCCGGGTCTCGCAAGTTCTACATTCATCGGACCGCATCAACGCTGACACCGCTGTTATCACCCTAGAAGGCAACTGCCGGTTTGGGCCTTTAAAGTTGAAGTTGGGGCGGATGAAGCGCCATTGCATGGATATGGGGACTCTCATGGCTGCATTAGTGAAGTATGTTGATTCTGATAGTACCAAGGATCCCGAGTCTAATGACGACAAGACAGGGAAGGGAAAGAAGAACAGCAACTCCAAAGGACAGCAGCATCATCCGGCGGGTAATGGTGGCGGAGGCAAGCGTAAAGCGGATGGCAACATGGACTTCGTGGCTAATACCAATGCACAGGACAAGGGCCAGCGACGCAAGGGTAAACCGCCGAATCGCGGTGGAGCGCCTAATCCTAACCCGGACCGCTTAAATTATCTATTAAACCAGCCCTGCCCAAAGCATGGGACGAAGGAGGTGCCAGCCAACCACGCTACATTATGCAGGAATTCAAGAATTCCAATGCTTTCCGGTATGATCACGGCTCCGGTGGTGGCTCAGGATCCGGGCCGGGTTACGGTGGAGGAAATTCCGGTTCAGGATTTAATGGTAATTCGGGCGGACATAACAATCAAAATAATAGCCAGGGTGGTTACAATCATCAGCAGCAGCAGCAGCAGTCGGGTTACCAGAGTCACCCGAAGCAGTTGAATAGTGGGCAGTATCATGTCTTCACCACTAGTTTGGACAAGCGAGACCGGAAGGTTCAAAGGAGGGCTGTGAATTCTGTTGAACCGGCCGTGCCCCGATATCTACGCTGGTCTGAACAGCCAATCGTGTGGAGCAGAGAGGATCACCCTCCCCGGGTTGATAATCCGGGTCAGCTAGCATTGGTGGTGGCGCCTCAGGTAGGAGGTTATAAGTTCACCAAGGTACTCATGGATGGAGGGAGCAGTATTAATATCTTATACTATGAGACCTTCCGTCGTATGGGACTAACAGATAAAAATCTTAAACCGTCCAATACGGTATTCCATGGTGTGGTACCTGGTAAGTCAGCATATCCTCTTGGTAAGATAGCCCTGGAAGTGGCCTTTGGAGATGATCATGATTCCAGGTCGGAGACATTGACTTTTGAGGTGGTAAAAATCCAGAGTCCATATCACGCCTTGTTTGGGCGGCCGGCTTACGCCAAGTTTATGGCACGACCCTGTTATGTATATTTGCAGCTCAAGATGTCGGGTCACAAGGGGACAATAACGGTTCATGGAAGCCGCAAGGTCGCCTTGGAGTGTGAAGAAGGTGATGCGGCCTACGCAGAGTCGGTTTGTGCCAAAGAGGAGTTGAAATACTATAAGGATAATGTTGATCCGACAGACATGACTCCGTTGAAGAAGCCAACCACGGAGCATGATCCGGCCCTGAAGTTCAAATCGGCAGCTGAAACTAAGCTTGTTGACTTCGTACCTGGCAATTCGTCCAAGCAGTTCAGCATCAGTGCCAACTTGGATCTGAAATAGGAAGGCGCGCTCATCGAGTTCATCCGTGAGAATCGGGACATTTTTGCATGGAAGCCTTCTGACATGCCAGGTGTACCGAGGCAACTCGCTGAGCACACTCTTAATGTGGATCCTAAGTATAAACCGGTGAAACAGTTCCTCCGCCGGTTTAACGAAGAAAGAGGCAAAGCTATTGGATAATAAGTGGCCAGGCTCTTAGCGGCTGGCTTTATCGTTGAGGTTTTTCATCCTGAATGGCTAGCTAATCCGGTGCTAGTCCTTAAGAAAAACGGCACCTGGCGTGTGTGTGTGGATTACACAGATCTTAACAAGGCTTGTCCAGCAGATCATTTTGCCCTCCCCCGTATTGATCAAATTATTGATGCTACGGCTGGTTGTGAGCGTTTGAGTTTTCTGGATGCATATTCTGGTTATCATCATATCAAGATGGCAATTAAGGACCAGGAGAAGACAGCACTCATAACTCCCTTTGGAGCCTTCTGCTATGTATCTATGCCCTTTGGGCTCAAGAGTGCTCAGGCAACTTACCAACGGTGTGTACAGAATTGCCTTCATAAACAGATTGGCCGTAATGTGCATGCTTATGTGGATGATATCGTGGCTAAGTCCAGGGAGAAGGAGACTTTGGTTGACGATTTGAAAGAAACTTTTGATAACCTAAGGACGTAAGAGATGATGCTTAATCCGGCCAAGTGTGTCTTCGGTGTACCGGTAGGCAAGTTATCGGGTTTTCTGGTGTCCAATAGGGGAATTGAAGCTAATCCAGAGAAGATTATAGCCATCACCTCCCTGGCCAAACCGAAGTGTATCAATGATGTTCAACGTCTAGCTGGCCGGATTGCCGCGTTGAGCCGGTTTATCAGCCGCCTTGGTGAGAAAGCAATCCCTTTGTATCAGATGTTGAAGAAGACGGATCAATTCGTCTGGAGCTCTACTGCTGATAAAGCATTTGAGGATTTAAAGCGGCAGTTGGCCAATCCGCCTGTGCTCACCGCTCCAATTGATAAGGAGCCATTGCTGCTATATGTCGCTGTTAATGCTCGTGCAGTCAGTGTGGCCATTGTGGTGGAACAAAAGGAGGCAGGCAAGGAGCATCCGGTTCAGCGTCCGGTTTACTATATCAGCGAGGTACTTATTGAGTCCAAGCAAAGATATCCACATTCGCAGAAGCTGGTATACAGAGTTTTTATGGCAAGCCGGAAGCTCAAGCAGTACTTCCAAGGGGGCACCCCATCACAGTGGTCAGTTCTGCTCCCTTGGGAGATATCATCCAGAACCGGGAAGCGACTGGCCGGATTGCCAAGTGGGCTATAGAGCTTGGGCTGCACGGATTAAAATATGTACCCCGAACGGCGGTCAAGTCTCAAGCACTTGTCGATTTCATCAATGATTGGACAGAGCTGCAAGCACCTGAAGAAAAGCCGGATCACACATATTGGACCATCCACTTTGACGGATCCAGGCAATTGGAGGGCTCGGGGGCTGGAGTCGTATTAACTTCCCCACTAGGTGATAAGTTTTATTATGTTCTCTGCTTAATGTTCCCTTGTACTAACAATGCAGCTGAGTATGAAGCTTTACTCCATGGTCTCCGAATGGCTAAGGAGATGAATTTAAGCCGAGTTAAGTGCTTCGGTGACTCGGACCTAGTGGCTCAACAGGTGTCTGGCACTTGGGATTCCAAGGACCCACTTATGGCAGCATATCGTCGTGAGGTGGATATTGTTGCAGGTCACTTCAAAGGCTATCAAGTGGACCACGTGGATCGCCGGAAGAATGAAGCGGCGGACGCTTTAAGCCGGCTGGGCTCTCAGCGCAAACCGGTCCCGCCCAATGTTTTCCTCGATGTGTTGCACAACCCGTCGGTCAAGCTCCCTGGAGAAGAGGATTTGGCTATTCCTGATCCGGAGGCTCAATTGGTGGCAGCCCTTCATGTCATTCCGGATTGGACGCTTCCTTACCTTGCGTACATGAACCGGGGCGAGTTACCAGAGGATGAGACTCTGGCCCGGCTGATAATCCGGCGATCCAAGTCCATGACTATTGTCAATGGTGAGTTGCATCACTGCAGTATATCAGGGGCGTTTCAACACTGTGTGTCTCCTGAGGAAGGCTGTGAAATTTTGCGTGAGGTCCACGAAGGAGACTGTGGTCACCACACCGGTTCAAAATCTTTGGTGGCTAAAGCGTTCTGCCATGGCTTCTATTGGTTGACTGCTCATGCTGATGCGGAAGATCTGGTCAGACGATGTGACGGTTGCCAAAAGTTCTCATGACGTGCTCATGTGCCGGCTCAAGAATTGAGAATGATCCCACCACTTGGCCGCTTACACTTGGGGTTGGATATGGTTGGACCTTTCAAAAGGTCCAAGGATAAGAAGACCCACCTTCTGGTGGCGGTTGATAAATTTACAAAGTGGGTGGAGGCAGAACCCGTTAGCAAGTGTGATGCAGCCACGGCGGTTCAGTTCATCAAAAAGTGATTTTCTGGTTTGGCTTTCCACACGGTATCATCACAGATAATGGTACTAATTTGTCCAATGGTGCCATGAAGGAGTTCTGCGAACGTGAGCACATCCGGCTTGATGTTTCATCAGTAGCCCACCCACAGTCCAATGGTCAAGCAGAGCGAGCTAATCAAGAGATCTTGAGAGGCATCAAACCCCGGCTTATGGTTCCTTTGCAGAGAACACCGGGTTGCTGGGTAGAAGAGTTGCCATCTGTGTTATGGAGCATCAATACTACAACCAACAGATCAACAGGATATACGCCGTTCTTCATGGTCTACGGAGCGGAGGCGGTTCTCCCCAGTGATATCTGTCATGATTCACCTCGTGTGGTGGCTTATGTTGAAGCGGACAACGAGACAGCACGGCAAGATGCTTTGGACCTGTTGGATGAAGAGTGTGATATAGCAGCTGCCCGCTCGGCGATTTACCAACAGGATCTTCGTCGTTATCACAGTCGCCGAGTCAGAACCAGAACCTTTCAAGAGGGAGATTTGGTGCTTCGGCTCATCCAAGATCAGACTGATATGCATAAGTTATCCCCACCTTGGGAGGGACCTTTCGTGGTCAGCAAGAATCTGCACAATGGGTCATACTATCTGATCGATATTCGAGAGCACAAAGACTCACGTACATCAGAGGGAGGAGACCAACAGGCCATGGAACATAGCTCATCTTCGGCCTTATTATACCTGAGCCATCAGCTCTACCTATGTACATATTATGACACTGTATATATTATGATTAATACAATAAATCGGAGCCTCAGCTAAAGCGGGGTCTCTGTTCTTTTTATATCATGAGTGGTTACACGGAGTTGTTCTGTCTTAAAGCGGCCTCCGGTTTACCCCTTGAATTTGCTTTTCAAAAGCTTTATGACATCACTTGGGGGCTTGGTCGTATCCGAACCAATGCAACACCTTTTGATAGGCGAAAGCCACCAGATCACTTGGGGACATGGTCAAGTATGAACCAGTCACGCCTCTTGATCGGCCTAAGGCCACAGAATCACTTGGGGGCTTGGTCGAACCCGAACCATTGCCACGCCTCTTGATTGGCATAATGCCACTGTTTCATTTGGGGACCTGGCTGACTTGAACCATAGCTACGCCTATCAGGGGCTTGGTCGTGTCCGACCATGGTAACGCCATCTGATCGGCTCAATAAAGCCTCTTTTTGCAAACGGTTTTTATCATTACCTTTGCTTAAAAAATTTCTTTGATAAATATCTCTTTATTCTTGTTGCGTTTTTAAACCGACAAAGTCTTTTAAACCGGTTCAAACTGCCAATTGACGGAACATGGTCCATTTTTAATCCGGAGTTTATTTGCCCGGTTTGATTTTCTTTGTTAAACATCCTATTGAGGAGTAACATGGTGTTTATTATAACACCCGACAAGGTTTTACAGGAGCTGTTATCTCCTCCAACGGTGTGGGTTTATAAAACCTCCGCTTCAAGATTGGCTAAGCCAGCTTCATGCCCAACGATGGCAGGTATTATGTATCACAAAGATTAGATCATATACTTCAATTTCAGATATTTTGATTTCATAACAATCTGCCTGACGGTACAACCGCGGCGGCATTTTAAGATTTCTTGATTGCAGAAAATACTTTGGAAATTTTATCACCCGAAGGAAGCACAGGTCGCAGTACTTATGCACGAAGGCATAACAAAATCAAGAGTATCGGCTAGCCTATTACACGACAACACGGTGCCCAAATAAGATCATTGTTTTTTCGCAGAACACAAAGGGGGAGCAGTTTAAACCGGCTTCCAGTTCAAGCTTGGTCACCAGCATGGCTTGATGGTTGTGGGTCATCCCACGCCGCTTCAACTTCTGCTTCTCTACCCAGCGGCTGGAAATCAACAGTTGTCCAGTCGATTCCCATTAATGCTTGAAAGACAGCTTCATCATGGATCGGCAGTGACGGTTCAATATCAGGAGCATAAGTGTGCTTACGGATTGGAGGGATAAGATTTTCCGCTTCAGGAATCGGTGCGGCTACTCGCTTGTTTTGGTCATTGTACTATGCTTGATAATGCGACAAGTCTGCCTCCTCAACCAATTGGCAAGCTAGAGGACGCACCTCCCGGTTTATTGCTCGCAGATCCGCTTCACTAAACTCTGACCCGTCTTCCTTCAAGCTGGGATAGCCCTGAGCTGCCTCAACAGGGTCAAAATCCGGCACCCATGCTTTTGCCCGGATTAAGGCATTGATGGCACCGGTTCGAGCGGCAGATTTCTTCAGCTCTTCAACCCGGGCAGGAAGCATCGACAGCCTCTTAAGAGTATCTTGAATTAAAGTGGGCACCGGATTGTTATGTGATGCAGTAGAGATGATTCGCTGCGCTCCAGTATACAGCTGCTCGATCAATGTGTAGGCGGCTTTCAATTTCATCCGCACATCTGACCCCAAGTGACCAATGCGTGTTCCTGAAGTGTTACAAAGAGTTAGCAAATTGAAAGTTACATAAGAAGGCTGAGTAACTCCAGAAGTTAAATCGGCTTACCTAAGATAGCAGCAGACATGGAATGCATTTGCCGCTTTATGCCGGTCAGTTCGTCCACCACCTGTTTGAGCGTAGCCTCGGCATCTTCTGCTCGCTTGGTTAAAGCGGACTTTTCGGTGGCCCAATCCGCCCGCTCCTTCTGGAAGTCCTCCTTTAGCTGTTCCATGGCGTTTAAAGCGCTGGTCAATTCCTCTTTGGCTTTGGAGGTTTCAGCTTGTTGGGACTTAAGATTTTCCTGCAAATTGGCGATTTGGTTTTCTCTTTTGCTTGTCTCAGCCTACATACAGACAATGATATGATACAAGTGAGGGTACAAAAGTGAAGCACCAATCACATAACAAGTTATGCACTTGGTACTTGGGGGCTAATGCCTATTTGATCTTCATCTTACAATTTTTATGAAAGTCCCAAGCTCAATACAAGTATTCAACTTGGCACTTGGGGGCTAATGGCTATTTGTTCAATTAAGTACTGAGGCTACAATCTTTATTACCTAAAGTCCCGGTTTAACTATACTAAGTTGAACCGGCCCTTGGGGGCTACATCAGCAAATTCAGATACATTGAAGTCTAAATGACAAGTCCCGGTTTAAAATGATATCTTAAACCGACACTTGGGGGCTATTGGAGTTGACGAATTACAAGCAGAGGAGTATATAGAAATTACCTCATATTTTTCCTTCATCATATTAACCAGACCGGCTTCGTAATCACGGCTGGTGAATAACCGGTTCAGATAACCGGAATGGAGATCTTGAGGAGACAAAGCAGCATAAGTTGACAAGTCGACATTCCATTTGCCCTTGCCAATTGCAGCAATTTCTTCCTTGGCGGTGTGTTTTGACAAAGCAATGGGGTTGCCTGGCTCTGTGCGACCAACACCAGTGATAACAACCTCATCATCCTTGGCATCGCCGGTTTGCACTGGAGTCGTCGGTTCATCAGTAGGCTTGGATGGGCTGATGGATTTTTCAATCCGGATGGAGCATGCGGGCTGGTTAGCAGGACCGGATGCGTCAACATATCTCTCTTCAACAATAAATTCGTCGTCTTGCGGTGGTGGGTCGTTTGGCACATCCTCATGGATGGCCGCTTCAGGATCTGGTGTTCTGTTCATTTCCGGTTCAGCATCTTCTTCCGCCGCTTTGTCCAGACGAGCCTTCTTGCTTGGTCTAGGTTTGGCCCTGAAAGAAATAAAGGTTAATACAGTATGTATTACAATGAAATAAATCAGCAACATCATAAGAAATATGACTCACCCAAGCACCGTTTTGAGTGGTGGCAGTTGGGTGGCTGATGACTCGCCAGACGATGAATGGGAAGTGCCCTAATAATCGGAGTCAGACGGATTAAGAGGTTGACGAAAACAGCCCGCCTTAGGACAAACATTGACAAGAGAATAAGAGACCTCTGAACGGTGTTTCCGAACCGGACTGTTCGGTAAACCGGCGGAGGTAACTACCTGGCCGCTGTGCTGAGTTGTGCGGCGAGCTTCGTGCTATTGTGTCTTCATGAGAAAGTTTGGGTCCAAATAAGTAAGAGGATGAGAAAATTTAATTTTTCGGTTTGCCCGATGAGGGAGTCCTGGATTAGGGGGTGTCCGGATGGCCGGACTATACCTTCAGCCGGACTCCTGGACTATGAAGATACAAGATTGAAGACTTTGTCCCGTGTCCGGAAGGATCTTTCCTTGGCGTGGAAGGCAAGCTTGGCGATGAGGATATTCAGATCTCCTACCATTGTAACCGACTCTGTGTAACCCTAACCCTTTCCGGTGTCTACATAAACCGGAGGGTTTTAGTCCGTAGCACAACTTCAACATACAACAATCATACCATAGGCTAGCTTCTAGGGTTTAGCCTCCTTGATCTAGTGGTAGATCTACTCTTGTACTACCCATATCATCAATATTAATCAAGCAGGAGTAGGGTTTTACCTCCATCGAGAGGGCCCGAACCTGGGTAAAAACATTGTGTCCCTTGTCTCCTGTTACCATCCGCCTAGACGCACAGTTCGGGACCCCCTACCCGAGATCTGCCGGTTTTGACACCGACATTGGTGCTTTCATTGAGAGTTCCTATGTGTCGTCGCTTTTAGGCCTGATGGTTCCTTTGATCATCAACAACGATGCGGTCCAGGGTGAGACTTTTCTCCCTGGACAGATCTTCTTCTTCGGCAGCTTCGCACTGCGGGCCAATTCGCTTGGCCACCTGGAGCAGATCGAAAGCTACGCCCCTAGCCATTAGGTCAGGTTTGGAAGTTTAAACTACACGGCCGACATCCGCGGGGACTTGATCTTCGACGGATTCGAGCCACAGCCAAGCGCGCCGCAAAGTCTCGATGGGCATGATCTAGCTCTACCACCGAACAGTGTCCTGGAGGCTGCACACGCACTGGTCCCGACCCTTAGTTCAGAGCCTACTGCGCCGATCGAGGATGAGTGGTTGGACGCCGCCTCGAGGGCTGTGATCCCAAAGGCGATCGAGCCGAACGCCAGCCCCGCACTCTGCACAGCCCGTGACTCCGAGGAGCCGGATTCCTTTCCGCACTCCGAGCCCCCCGTGCGCCTGCCGATCGAATCCGATTGGGCGCCGATTATGGAGTTCACCACAGCGGACATCTTTCAGCACTCGCCCTTTGGCGATATTCTGAAGTCACTAAAGTCTCTCTCTTTATCAGAAGAGTCCTGGCCGGATTACGGTCGGCAAGGTTGGGATATGGACGATGAAGAAATTCAAAACCCACCCACCACCCATTTGGTAGCAACCGTCGATAATTTACACGACGTGCTCAATTTCGACTCCGAAGACATCGACGGTATGGACGACGATACAGGAGACGCATATGAACCAACACCTATAGGGCATTGGACAGCCACCTCATCTCAAGATGTCTGCATGGTGGATACACCTAAAGGAAGCGACAACGAGGACCACGGGGAAGCAACGAGGGATCAATCTCTCGAAAAACAATCAAAGCGGCGGCGTAAACGCCGCCCCAAGCCCCGCCTCGATACAAACCCAGCCATAGAGCAGGATGAGCCGGCAAACGACGAGAATGCCTTAGAGCAACAGTCCGAACAGGGCAACTCGGATAAAGAATCCGAACAACCCGTCCCCGGCGAAAACGGCATTCCGGACGACCTTACTCCGGATAAGCCCATGGAGCAGAAGAACCTCCATAAAAGGCTCGTTGCAACCGCACGCAGCCTGAAAAAGCAGAAGTGGAAGCTAAAAACTGCGGAAGATGCACTCAGAATCAGATGGAGTAAAGTAATCAATACCGCAGACAAATACGGCGGCAGTCGCCACACTAAAAGCTATCCGAAGCGAAAGCTACTGCCTGAATTTGAAGAAGAGGCCGTAGAGCCTTCGCATTCAAAAAATAAGAAAGCCATCCAGTCGGATAGAAGACCCCATGGCCAGCATAAAGCGGCAAGCGGTGCCGCATTGAAGCCGGCATGCGACCCACTCAAGGATTCGCATCAAAAAGATGGCCCAGCCAGGTCCATTTATGGGCCAAGAAAGCAAGCTCTCGTAAGCAATGCAACAAAACCAGTATCCGAACATCACGGCACGCCCAAATACAGGGGCGCCGCACATCCCCTATGTTTCACCGATGAGGACCTGGATTATGAATTTCCAGCGGGATTCAAACCCGTAAAATATAGAGGCATATGATGGAACAACAGACCCTGGAGTCTGGATCTAGGATTACATCCTCCACATACACATGGCTAGAGGAGATGACCTCCACGCCATCAAATACTTACCCCTCAAGCTTAAAGGGCCGGCCCGGCATTGGCTTAAAAGCCTTCCTGAAAATACAATTGGAAGTTGGGAAGAGCTCAAGGACGCCTTCTGAGCAAATTTTCAAGGGACCTATGTCCGCCCTCCGGATGCAGACGATCTCAGTCACATAACCCAACAGCCCGGAGAGTCAGCTCAGCAGTTCTGGAATAGATTTCTTACTAAGAAGAATCAGATAGTCGGCTGTCCGGATGCCGAAGCCCTAGAAGCTTTCAGGCACAACGTTCGTGACGAATGGCTCGCCAGACACCTCGGCCAAGAAAAGCCAAGAACAATGGCCGCATTGACAAGCCTCATGACCCGCTTTTGCGCAGGAGAGGACAGCTGGTTGGCAAGACGTAGCACCAGCGACCCAAGTACATCCGAAACTAGGGATGGAAATGGGAAACCGCGACGCAACAAGGATCGTCGCCGGACTACGGAAAACAGTCCGAAGAACACGGCAGTCAATGCCGGATTTAAAAGCTCGCGGCAGAATCAGAAAAAGCCGCCCCTCCAAGATAACAAGGACGACCTATCCAACCTAAACAAAATCCTGGACAGGATATGTCAAATACACAGTACTCCCGGGAAGCCTGCTAACCATACCCACGGAGATTGTTGGGTCTTCAAACAGTCCGGCAGACTCAACGCCGAACACAAGGGGCTCGACACACCAAGCGAAGACGATGACGAACCCCAAAAGCAGAGCACCAGGAAACAAAAGAACTTCCCACAAGAAGTGAAAAGAGTAAACTTACTTCATATTACAAAACGTGCGGCACCCATAAAGGTACGCACCATACGGCCTATCCCAAAGGAGTCTCGCCACTGGTTGTCAAAACCAATCATCTTCAATCATCTGGACTATTCTAGAAGTATCAGGAACGCAGGCTGGACTGCCTTGGTACTCGATCCAATAATTGACGGACTACAGTTTACAAATGTCTTGATGGACGGCGGCAGTGGACTAAACCTGATATATCAGGACACAGTCCGCCACATGGGGATAGACCCAACAGGAATTCGCCACAGCAAAACCTCCTTTCAAGGGGTAACGCCAGGTCCGGACACCCATTGCATGGGTTTTCTCCGGCTCGAAGTTATATTCGGCTCTACCGATAACTTCCGCCGCGAAAAGCTGATTTTCCACATCGTCCCGTTCTCAAGTCGCTATCAAGCACTGCTTGGACGTGAAGCTTTCGCCCACTTTAACGCAATACCGCACTATGCATCTCTTACGCTTAAGATGCCCGGTCCACGAGGCATCATCTCTTTGAAGGGGAAGCATTGAGTGCGCCTCCCCCGAGCGTAGGATTGTGCGGCCGCTTTAACAGCCCCAGAATAACATGGCTTCACCAGCCAAAACATCCGAACAGGTCATTACGACCACGGACACGGATAGACGAGTCCGGCACAAAAGTATCATTGATAAAGGCTTAGCGGCCATATACCCCTGCCCTAGGGGCTCCGCACATATAAAATAAGAGACAATAAAGCTCAATTTTACATATTTTACTTTTTACTTTGTTTATTTAATATAACTTTTGTTCGGCACGACATTTTTTCAACTAAGTTCCTCTCTTTTACAGATGAACATCGTGTTGCGCCCGTCCAGGATACGGCACAACGGAGACACGGGCGCAGACGTGCAGTAGGGACCACGTCAGAATTTTTGCGCGTACCTGGACACTAGGGGCTTTTAACAAAGGGCGTTGTTTTGCCCGCACTCATAAAGACCGAATGCCTTAGGGAGTGTTCGGCGTCGCGAGTTTTGGCCTTATATGCATCAGCTCCGAATCATGTCTTTGGTCAAATGTTGGGTTGTCCGGCTCCTGTGTTCGGCTGCCTTACGTTCCGCTCTATCGGCTAAGGTTGTGCGATTACGCGGGTTCGCCAAAGCGAGCACCTCGATGAGAAAGCAAGCCGACCGTCATGATATAGCGTGAGACTGGTCAGCCACTCGATGACCTACCGGAATCTATAGGATTCCTCCGCTTTAAAGAAGGGTCGCTTCCCGGCCAGGCACATACGCGCCCCGAGCTCGGGCGTGCGTAGTCGCCACCAGGGGCTATCTAAGTAGCCTCACTGCCAAGCTCCTATGGCTAAGTGAAAGTGATAAAGCATTATAGTCCGATTGCCTAGTTCGCTGCGCTATCACCTCCTTTGTAGGACCAAGACGTTGGATTAAGTGTGAAAAAGCGCCTTCCACGAACACCCCAGCATTATGTGCGTGAAATGGGTTTACGACGCCATCTTCGATTTTATATAAACGGCCACACAGGAGGGGTTAAAATACTTGCAGGCACAAGTATAAAAAGTTCCTATAATTTATCAAAATATCATTTTACATTCGCATATGCTATTCGAAGATAGCATCCTTCGAGCACTGCCTCTCTATTACACGAGCGCCTTGCATAACTTCCTGAAAATAGTGCTCGGCAGGTACTCGGCTTTTGTCCAAATCTTGGGATGCAACAGCGGTGGTCTCCATTTCCGCCCAGTATGTCTTGACACGGGAAAGAGCCATCTGCGCACCCTCTACGCATGTTGACCTCTTAATTGCATTAATACGCGGCACTGCAGCAAGGAATTGCTGCACCAAGCTGAAGTAACTCTTCGGCTCCGATCTCTCCGGCCACTCATGACGCACTTCATGGCGAGTCCGGATAACCTATTCAGTTCGGCCCATTTAGCCAGACGGTCGTCCATGGATAGTGGACGTGCTGGATTATGGAACTGCGACCAGAAAAGTTTTTCCACTTCGTGATCTTCCTGGTCTCGAAAGTGTTCGGTCGCATCAGCAGCACTCGCTGCCAAATCTAGATAGGTGTCCGCCACACTCCACATCCGGTTCAACGGAGCAAGCTTCGGATCACAAAACTTCCTCCACGGCATAAAGGGCTTTCCAGCCGCAATCTCTTCGGCCTGACGCAGCTCCTCCTTCGCAGCTCTCATCATAGAGCGAGCATCCTTGGCATCAGCAACGGCCTTCTCTAAGACCGTCTGTCTCGCCCGGTCTTCTTTCTCAAGAAGCGTGCAACGGTCAGCAGCGCTTTTTAGCTTCACGGCCATCTCGGCCATCTCTTTTTTGCTCCGGCAGTGTGCAGCCTATTCGGTTCTCAGCTCTTCAAGGGCCTTCTCGGCAGCCGCATCACTATTCCTGGCTTGTTCCTTGGCTCAGGCAAGTTCCGCCCGGAGAGTCTCCACGGCGGCCGCACCATCTGCGTCAAGCACACATGTTGTAAGATACTGGCATAAAGCTCCTCTTACCAGGCGCCGCCCGAGGAATTACATACCTTGTGCCTCATCAAACCGCTTGTTGACGAGCGCGATGTCGGCATCTGCCACGTCAAGTTGCCGCTTTAGCTCGGCAAATTTTCATCAGTCCGGCTGGATTCCGGACACTTCGCCGCCTATATACAAAGGCGACATGTTAGACCTGGGATTATGAACCTCTGCGCGTCGTCACTTTTGACAACGCACAGAGTCTCAGGGGCTACTATCTACACAGGGCGCATCTTATTTATGCGCAATGGACAAAAGTGTACATTATCTAACGTACCTCGAAACCCGTCAGTAAACTTTTGACGGCCTCGTGCAATCCGCTTTCCGCGGACGAAATTCTTTCAATCACCATGCCCATCAAGGCACGGTGCTCCTCTGGGATAGAAGCTCGCCCCAGCAGATTTTTCAGCTCCTCCAGCCGAGCACCAGGCGGTGCCGGACTTGTCCTATGGCCTCTTTAGAAGGCCGGACGCGGGGAACTTTGGGGGGCCACATAGCTATCTTTCGCCCCTGCCGGATTCGGAGAAACCCTCCACGACGACACCTCAGGGTCGCCCGCCTCGCTAGGTGGTATGGCAGGTGGAGGCGTTCCGCTCTCCATCATCTCCGGAAGAAGGTCCCCCGAGGACGAGCTCTGCTGAGAAGGGTTGAGGTCCGAGCTACAAGGTAAAAATTCGGTTATATTCTCAGATATAAAGCAAGTATTTCTCTCATCTTTCAAAAAAGAAAACCTTTTCTCTACTTACGGCTCGCTGGAGGGCTGATCCCCTTGGGGGCATAGTTCGGCCGCGGTACTACCCGGCGTAGGACCCTCTGACGAGGATTTTTTCCCCCGCTTTGAGGCCACGATCTCCGGGTCTTCAGAGGCGGTCCTTTTCTTACCCTGAGGAGAGGAATTTTTGGTTCCTCCCTTCCGAACAGCCTCCTTCGAGGAGGCCGTAGGTTCCTTGTCCCCTCCCTCGCTTTCCTTCAAAGGCACAATCTTCAACATCCTGACTAGCACAGGATCCGGCCTGGTCTCGGGGAGGGGAGCCGGACACCTGATCAGCTTTGCTTTCGCTATCCACTCCTGTTTAAAAGGAACAGCTCTTTTGGGGGCAAGTTTATGACAAATATATGGATAACGAGTCCGGACACAAGGCTACTTACTTGAGTATCCGGGCGATTGCAGTTCAGACCTGCGTCCTCGGTCAAATCCGGACATATTGCTTGTGATCCGAAGAACAGTTTATACATCTCTGCGGGCGTTGCGCCCATAAAGTGCTGGAGAACTCGCGGTCCCTCCGGATTAAACTCCCACAGGCGAAGGGAGCGACGTTTGCCGGGTAGGGTTCGGCGGATCAGCATGACTTGTGTCACTTTGACCAAGCTGAGGCCTCTTTCTAAGAGATCCCTGATGCGGCCCTGCAACAAAGGCACGTCCTTGGATGGCCCCCAGTCTAGGCCTTTATTGACCCACGATCCTAGCCGCTGTGGGGGACCCGAGCGAAAGGCAGGCGGCGCCACCCACTTGGTGCCCCTGGGGACGGTGATATAGAACCACTCTCGTTGCCATAAGCCGAGCTCCTCTTGAAAAGGGCCCTCGAGCCATGGAGCACCAGCACTCTTGCTACAACAGGCGCCAAGACTCTGCGTCTTGTCCCTCAACCATCTTGGCTCTCATCAAAGGTCTTGAGCCATAATCCGAAGTGAGGAGTGACTCGGAGGAATTCTTCACACACGACGATGAATGAGGAAATATGGAGGATGGACTCCGGAGCTAGGTCGTGAAATTCCAGCCCATAATAGAACATCAGCCCCCTCACGAAGGGATCCATTGGGAAGCCTAACCCCCGAAGGAAGTGAGACACGAACACCACGCTCTCACCAGGCTGGGGACTGGGAATAGCCTGCCCTTGAGCAGGCAGCCTATGCGGAATTTCGCCGGTCAAGAACCTGGCCTCCCTCAACTTTAGCACATCCTCCTCTGTGACGGAGGAGGGCATCCATTGGCCTTGAAGGTCGGAACCGGACATTGTCGAAGGTCCGAAGCGCCTGAAATCTGGAGCCTAGGTTGTTGGAACTCGAGGCGATAGGGCGAACTCGTTTGAGATCGAAAAAAAGGAGTAAGGCCTTGGTCTCTTTATAGGAGGTTGAATACCAAGAGCCCTCCCCGTAACCGTTTGGGACTCGCCTTTAATCGAGAAAACATGCCAACGGGCATGATTGGGTTACCCACGTCCGTATTGATGAGAATCCCGTAAATAAAGGGGACACGATCTCTGCTTTGACAAGATGTGCCAAGGAAACCGCCTCGCAAAACACACTGAGGTGGGGAAGTAAAAAACGATTCGAATAAAGACTTGGCCGTAGTGTGATGTCACGCTACGGAATACGTCAGCAGATTAAATTTGTGTTAACATTATTCTCTCTATGGCAATATCTGGAAATTTATTTTGCAGAGCCGGACACTACCCTTGGTGTTTACAGACTTTTATGAAGAACTTGGAGGAGGAACCGCCTTGCAATGCCGAAGACAATCTGCGCGTCGGACTCGTCGTCATTGAAGCCTGGTTCAGGGGCTACTGAGGGAGTCCTGGATTAGGGGGTGTCCGGATGGCCGGACTATACCTTCAGCCGGACTCCTGGACTATGAAGATACAAGATTGAAGACTTCGTCCCGTGTCCGGAAGGATATTTCCTTGGCGTGGAAGGCAAGCTTGGCGATGCGGATATTCAGATCTCCTACCATTGTAACCGACTTTGTGTAACCCTAACCCTTTCCTGTGTCTATATAAACCGGAGGGTTTTAGTCCGTAGCACAACTTCAACATACAACAATCATACCATAGGCTAGCTTCTAGGGTTTAGCCTCCTTGATCTCGTGGTAGATCTACTCTTGTACTACCCATATCATCAATATTAATCAAGCAGGAGTAGGGTTTTACCTCCATCGAGAGGGCCCGAACCTGGGTAAAAACATTGTGTCCCTTGTCTCCTGTTACCATCCGCCTAGACGCACAGTTCGGGACCCCCTACCCGAGATCCGCCGGTTTTGACACCGACACCCGACGACTTTTTAGTGAAGGCAAAGGGTTTGAATCGGAGGAGAGAGCAATTACCTCTACAGCATTAGCATGACTGGCTTCGGCGTCATCCTGACAATAATCATCATAAATAAGGCGTGTGAAAAATAAGCCAAGTGAATCAAGTTCTACCTCAAGGTCCGGATTACCAACATCATCATCAGCCACCGGATCAGATGACGCGGTGGTTTTCTTCCTGTTAGCGGGCCGCTTCACAACTCTGGTTTTGGGCCGGGTTGGCCGCTCCAGTTTCTCCGGCTTCTCCGGCTTCTCTTGCGGAGGTTTCTTGCTCCAAAATGGATCATCACCCTGTTTGAAAGATGTTGGTGTTAAACAGTTGATAAATTGAACAGGCATATTCAATAAAAAGGACAAGGCATGAGTCTTACAGCTGGTGGTTTGTTAATGGCACAAAAGGGAGCCAGGTCGGTTTGAGCGCATGTAGCTTCCGGTTCATTCAATATCTTTTTCACAGCGTCTGTAACTTCATCGTCTGTGAGCTGGATATCAATATGTCGAAGAGGGTCTTTTTCACTTCCTGTGTACTCACACATCAAACCGAAGCGCCGGCTTAAGGGCAATATGCTCCACGATATCCAGCAGCGAGCAAGGTCGACCCCTGTCAGCCCATTAGCCATGAAGGCCCTGAGCTTGGATAATTGAGGAGCGTATTGCTTCTCTCCTTGGCAGTCAGCCTTTGCGGGAAAGGATGGGTATTGCTTAGCCGCTCTGGACGGTAACCCGGCAAAGGATTTTCGTTGTCAGGAGAGGTGTCTTTGCAATAGAACCATGTTTGATTCCACTCTTTGGGATGGCTGTGCAGTTTGGCGTGAGAATAGGTGACCTCTTTCCTTTTTTGAATCGCCATACCGCCTAGTTCTGTGTTGGGACCGTCAGTGAATTCAGTGCGGCGGTTTAGATGGAAGCAATCTCTGAATAGTTCAACTGTGGGCTCCTCTTGAAAGAATACCTCACAGAGCACTTGGAAGTGACATATGTTGGTTATAGAGTTTGGTCCAATGTCTTGCGGGCGGAGTTGGAAATTGGCTAAAACGTCCCGGTAAAATTTTGAACCGGGAGGATCAAAACCCCGGGCTAGGTGATCCGCGAAAACAACAACCTCTCCCTCTTGGGGCGTGGGAGGACATTCTGTACCGGGGACCCTCCAATGAATAACCCTTTTGCTGCTCAAAGCGCCAGTTATGACCAAATTGTTCAGCTGAGTCTCGGTCACGCGAGAAGGAACCCAGTTGCACTCGTACACTTGTTTAGCCATGACGCGATCTACAGAGGCAGCAATTCCGGTTCAAAAATATATTGGACAAACACACACTGGTGCATGTATTGTTAAACCCGGAGGCAGTTATTTCTAAACCGGAGTTTTGTGAAGCGGCAATATCTGACTACGAAACTCTGGCGGTTCAACAAGTTGACTAATGTATGCAGAAACAGATTTCGCAAGATTTTTCTACAGCGTTGGATCTAAAGCAAGTTCAGAAAAGAAGAAAAATGTTCAAAAGATCAAAGCAGAACAGTATTGACTCAATGGGCAGAAATATATGTGAGATCTATGGTCTTGGCCATGAACCTAAAGGCGGATACTAAAAGCTACCACTACACAGAGCGGGGGTTCACAGATGCATCCAGAAGCTAGTATATGAACAAGCACAGGCGACGAACACTGCAAGAACACGAAACCCTAGAACAGATCTGTGTTGAGAAGGGCAGAAGGCTCACTAGGGTTGAGGAAGACGCGGAAGATCGCCGCGATGCTCTGGTGCGTTCAGGTTGATGCAGCGGCCAAGGTCGGTGCGGAAGCTGACGGCGGCAGCGGAGCTCCGAGCCTGGCGATGCGAGGAAGACGAAGAAGAAGGGCACGAAGGGGAGAAAAGAAATGAATCATCGGTCCTATTTATAAGGAAAGGGACATGTGTCAGGCGCGAGAATCAAGGGGCCATGAAACGGAGCTGTTGCCTCGATTGTCGCATATTTATTAACAAAAAGGGGTCATAGATAAGTTTTCTTTATGACAGATGACGTCACTCCGGTTTACAACTACCAGAGAAGATGACATCACGGTGGTTCAAAAAACTACAAGAAGATGTTGAAGATAAAGATTTTTTGCTAAGGATTGACATGAACCCGTTCAAATCAATCTGGGGCCTAATGTTGGGGATATTACTACTGGGCGTAAACCGGCCAGGTGGGCCAGGTTAACTTCATCAGTAGTTAAGTGTGTTAAAGCCCAAGAAGGCAGATGAGGGTTTAGGACCCATAGTCGGTTAAAGCCCGTAGCCGTAAACCGGCATTGATATGTAAACTTGCGTTGTAAGGTAGGAGTAAGTAGAGACCAAACCGGACACGTCTATGAGCCGGTATTGGGACTCTGTAAACCGACGGGCGTCACCCATGTATATAAGGGGACGACCCGGCGGCGGTTCAAGGACAACAGACAACAACTTGAGACTTAGGCGAAGCTTGTTTGCTCCCTAGTCCTCGAAACCCCATCAATTCCATCACAACTAGACGTAGGCTTTTACCTTCATCGAAGGGGCCGAACTAGTATAAACTCTCTTGCGTCCCTGTGTCCGCTTTAACCCCTTCAAGCTAATCCATCGCGATGGCTCCACGACTAAGTCCTTTCACGAGGACATCTGCCGTGACAAAACCACGACAAGAACCCTTGGCGGTTTGCCGCAGGGCGGGTCATAATACCTCACATATAACCACCGTGATATTGAATTTGTCTTGCCGGTTTACATGACACATGCGATAAGGGTGATAACAATCCTTAGAAGCCAATGCTTCCACATAGATGATGATTGTCATAAGCTGGCGACTTATAGTCAAAAGTCAAGCCGGGTTAAGCATAAAAAACTTATATACATTTGAGATATAATCCAAAAAAGGTCTCAAGTCAAAACCAAAATTGTTCGCAAAAAAGACTTAAAAAATTTAAGGCTTCTGATTCGTATACGATCAGAAAACTGTTCCAAAGAGGTTGAGCAAGATTCGAATATGGTCATATAGCCCCCAGTGGCTTTGGCGTTGCCGATCGAGAGGGTACCGACAGCTATGTTCTCTTTGCTTCGAATACGACCTATGTTTGAACAGTAAGCCCCCAAATGACCTTGAGAGTTGTTTAACGACGCTGATTCGAATACGATCCACGTCGGACACAAAAGAGGTTAAGCTATGATTCGGATATGATCAAGAAGCCCCCTAGTGAGTTTGGCAGTGTGCCGATCAAAAGGGTTTCGACAGCTATGTTCTCTTTGGTTCGAATACGACCTATGTTTGAACAGGAAGCCCCCAAGTGACCATATATTAGCATTGCACCGATCAAGAGGGTACCGACAGCTATGCTCGATGAGCAGGAAGCCCCCCCAGTGACCATAATAAGATAAGCCGTAAGGCAGGATACCCATGTTTGAACCGCGCATCATGGCAGCGAGCTCTTTTTGGCACCCTTTAATCTTTCTAAGAACTCGAACTTGCGAGAGATTAATTCTTTTTGAACCGGAAGTTTAAACCGGATTTGAAAGCTTCAAAACTTTGTGAGAGATAAATTTACCTTGAGCCGGATTTGAACCGGATTTGAGAGCTTCAAAGCTTTGTGGTAAATAAATTTCCCTTGAACCGGTTTTTAAACCGGATATTAATAGCTTCAGTGCTTTGTGGGAGAGAGATGTCTCTTGAACCAGATTTTAAACCGGAATCCTTTCTTTTTAACCTGGAAATTTTCTGACGGCCTTTAAATTTTTCACCAATATAGCGGCAGCCTCCGGAACCGGGTTACCTTCCCTCTAATGACCCGGAGTTCTTGAATTCCCTAACACCGGCCAATTTCGCCGAGTCATGTCATTGTAGCCCCCGAGTCTTAAGACGACTCGAGGAGTTGTCTTGAGATTCTTCATATTTGACCGTGATATAAACAGTGCAGAGTCATTCAACGTCTCGGTGATATAACTTGTCTGCCTTTGGAGAACTTGCAAGCGAGTAATTGCTCTTTTAAAGAAAGCAATATATAATATAATATATACTAAATGAATTTCACCTGATGCGTCAGGTCAGTAATTATCACCGCGGAGTTGATGATCACCATGGTGATGCTGAAATCAATCACGGCCAAGCCGGCCGCGGGAGCAGACAGATGAGTCGGCTGTGGCATTGTAAGCCAGTGCGGACGGGCAAGTTGTCCTCCTCGTTGTAAACCGGCGCATATGCGTGAACCGGCCGCGAGAGCGGACGGGCGAGTCGTCCGTGGCGTTGCAAGCCGGTGCGGTCGCGAGTAAATCGTCCGCAGGCACGGATGGCGACTCAATTGTATATGTTGATGTAGATGTAGAAGTCAGCCACAATGTTTGAAGACGGCGCGGTCGCGAGAGACGGCCGCGGCATTATAAGCTGGTGCGGTCACGAGAGACGGCCGTAACGTTTCAAACCGGTGTGAGCCTTATTTCCATGGCATGACGTCACTTTCGTAGTGGACGTTGTCCTGCGTAAAATACATTAAAAAGCAGGGTAATTGTTCTCAGAAGTATTAATACATGCTAAAAATACTGAGAACAGATAGCACCTGAGTTATTTTCTGAATGAACGCTGATACCAATACTGAATAACGTTGGACGTATTCTGGTGTGGCCTTTGGTATGTAAACAGTACCAACAGGCAACAGACAGCTTCCGTATTAGTATGCTGATGACTTCCTATTCTGCACAAGGCACGTGTGTGGCTGGAGTTATCCAGTCCGTAGCGTTACGGTAGATTGGCAGCAGAAGACTACTTCGGGACTTGGAGCCTTTGACTCGAACGTGGAACAGCAGTGCGATACGCCGGAGAAGCCAAAGAAAACTCCCTGGTCCTTTCCTTTCAACACCCCATCTTTCCTGATGTGTGACTTGGTCAGTGCCGTCATTCTTAAAACCGGCCTAAGCGGTTCAAACCCTTGCACATTTTTTGACTGATGCTGATAACTCCTACTGTTGCTTCTTATTGAGAAACAGTATAACGCGGCGAGCTACGCCTCTCCACAGCGATTTGGCACCCTGATCCGTCCGATTGTCTCACTCAACGCTCTGGATGCTCCGGTCGTTCCACCATGCGATTCCGCGGTCTTTTCTACTACGCCTCCTGAGCGTCCTGGCCGGCCCAACACTAAATGGGTTGCTGCTCTGAGGACCCACCTGTACGCCCTCTCAATCACTGATGCAGCCTACCCTTCGATTCCGAATACATGGCTGTGATTGGCTCGGAGATAGAGGAACGCACGCCGTTCAGGGATGGCATGCCTCGAGGGTTCTATACAATGTGTGAAACAGGCGATGGTGCTAGCGGCAACCTCCTCATACCACCGCACGCCCTCCCTGAACCCTAGAGCCGACCGCCGCACGCCATCCCTGAACATCAGACCTTAACTTCCTCTCCTTCCTCTTGTCCTTCCATCCTCCATCCCAGTCGCACAACAATGGCGATCCACCGAGCGGCGGATAACAGAAGACAGCAGGTGGCTTCCTTTGCTGCAGTCGCTGCTGGGGAAGAAAGAGAAGCGGTGTGCCACTGTTGCAGCAACCCTCTGGCTATTAGCCCCTCTCCTGACTTCCATCTGCTGCTCGGATCCAACCTTGCAACTGACTTCCAAATGGATTCTCTGTGTGATGGCGCTGGATTTCTCACGGGAAGGAGAGAGAGCCCCATTCTCCCCAGCGTGCTAACTTCGGGAGATAAACACACGTGAGGTAGGCAGGAGCACTGCAAGTCCATATAAGATTTGAAGGATGTATTTTGTTTGCTGATTCTTACCGGTCAATTTGAGATATATCCCTCCGTCCCAAATAGTACAAAGTTGTACTAAGCTTAAGACACTTATTTTGGGACGGAGGGAGTAGTATATTACCGCTGGGGGATTAGTTGTTTCTTTAGTACTAATATATACGAATTTTCAACTTCATGTGTATTGCTGCTCGGGAATTAGTTTTTCTTCTTCTTAATTCTGAATTTCTGATTTGTTGGCTCTGTCAGAGCTGAAGTATAAGGCCATGGTTTGAAATAATAATGGGACGAACAAACTAACTGCTAATGCTACAAATATTGGCAAATCTGTATTTAGTGTGTTCAACATCATCTCCCCATTGTTCATGATAGAGGAATAGAGGTAACCGAGTGACCTTATCTATGGTGATGTATGATGCTTGCTCCTTAGGTTGATAGATATTCTCTTGCAGGTATCAAAGAAATTGAATGTGTTCAACATCAACTCCCCATCATTCTTTAGTCATTTCTGGAAGGATCTAAAAATACTCCTCAAATTATATTTATTTGAAATGCTCACTTAGAAAGGTCCTTTTAGATGGACTGCAATTGTTATACTTCCATTTGTTGTTCTTGCATATACTCCCTCCGTTTCTAAATATTTGTCTTTTTAGAGATTTTAAATGGACTACCACATACGGATGTATATAGACATATTTTAGAGTGTAGATTCACTCATTTTGCTCCGTATGTATTCACTTGTTAAAATCTCTAGAAAGACAAATATTTAGGAACGGAGGGAGTAGATACTTGTGTTCCAGATTTGGGCCTTTATTTTTTCTGTTTTCAGAAAATTGTTCTTTAAGGCAACATTTTGGTTGGTCTCATTCTCATATATATATTTGAAGGATTGCTTAAGTGAACCGCAAATGTGATTATCACTTTTCTGCATTCCTATCCTACTGCATTTTTTACTAGCCTTCATTTTCTCTTGTTCAAGAGCAATGTTCTTTAAAGTCACGTTTTCGTTGGTCTCACATTTATTTGAAAGATTGCTTAAGTTCCTATATTTATTTGAAGGATTGCTTAAGTGAACTGCGAATGTGATGATCACTTCTTGAGCATTCTCATCCTACTGCATTTTTTACTATCTGATGCACGGTCATCTATGTATTGAAAAGAAAGGAAATACATATCAGCTTTTTTGAGGAACATACTTGGACAGTTGTATTAAAATGGATGACTTCTATTAATGCCTGTATTGCATTCTTGGTAAGAAATACCATATGAACATATATCCAAACATCTGGACAAATATGTGATATAACATAGCTCATAAATAATGTAGCTTTTATAGATTCTTCGAAGCCTTTTTTCTTTCCTAAATTTGCATGTTATAGAAGCATATCTGCTTATATGTTGAGGCGCTTCTTGTTCATTATAGGTATGATGGTGTTAGAGTTAGTTCAGGGAACAATCAGCCTAAGTAGTTGAGTTTGCACTTATCACTTATATCATGTCACCACAAAGGAATGTACTTTGTATTCCTCCCTTGGGTGTTGAAGTACCATTAAAGACAAGAACATTGCTGTTTTTTGCTTTGTAATTGGAGGACACCCCTTTGTCGTAATATATCCGTGTTAAACCTAAACTGAAGTCAAGTATTCAAGCAAACATATGTGGCCTCTTAATTAAATAATATTTCTTCCATAAAAAAATCTTTCTCTATAGTTGTGGACTTGAGTAATTAGAAATGTTCAGAATAAATTATTTAGTTGAATTACTAAATAGTTTTAAGATATTTGTAGAGGTAAATACATCAGAGGTCTTAGAACTTGCACACGGCGGTCACTTTGGTGCACAAAGTTGCAAAATACGTATTTGTGGTCACTAAACTTGTAAGGCCATTCAAATACAGTCACTCTCACCGTATGTATGTGTATCCGTCGTTGCCAGCATGACATGGGCCCGCTGTCAGCCGCTGTAAATGTTCTTGTGCGATAGATTTTTGTAGAAAAGCTCTCAGCTCTTCTTTTATTTACATAGGAAGCCCCTCAAATAAAAAAATAGTGGGGGGATTTCGATCCCACGACGTATTGCTGGGTGGCTCGCTTGGACAACCACCACAAAAACAGTACCTAATGGTTAATTAGCACGACAACCTTATATATCCTATCAACGCAGACAGAAAAAAATTAATGAAGAAATCTATCTAATAACCTGTACAACCGGCGGGTTCGAACATATGACATGGCGATTCACTCGCGCATAAGCTAACCACCAGGCAACTACGACATGTGATGTAGTTTGGGGACAAACAATGTATATGTTTTTTATCACTCTTGTTCTATGTAAATACGTGCCATTTTAAAAACTGTTTAAACATTGTAAAAAAATGTTTGTGTAATTCAAAATATGTTCGTGCATTAAAAAAACTACGCGAACAGTTTTTTGAACTATGCAAACATAATTGTACATTGTGTAAACTGCGAATATATATATATATATATATATATATATATATATATATATATATATATATATATATATATATATATATTTAAATGTGTCACATTTTTAAATGCAATGTACATTTTTAATTAACATAAATATTTTTTACAGTGTTTATACATTTTTTAAATGTCATGTAGTTTTTAACACATGTACATATTTTGAATTGCACAAATAATCTTTTATAAAGTTTAAAATTATTTTAACATAAAATATTTATTTAATGTAATATAAATATTAACTTGTTTTACTCATGACTTATATCAACAAAATTATAATTTAAATATTATACATGATTAATATTCATACCAACAGTTTAGATTTTAAATTATGAATATTGTAAACTATACGAACATTGAACTATAAAAAATGTGCATATAATTACTGAAATGATTGTATAATTAAAATAGTTTATACATGTGGTGCAGTGGCTGGGTCGTGTATTGTTCTAGCATTAGGTCGAGGGTTTGAGACCTGGTCGTCATACTTTTTTTGGATAAATTATCGCTCCTCCTGAGAGGTAGGTCCCATCGGTGGTTGACTTTTTTTGCACAATAAGAAAAAGAAGCAAGGGTTTTGTGCAATAACGCGTCCATGTGTCTTTTTTTTACATGGGAATACGTGCCTCATTTATGTCATAAGTATTATAGTACAAGTCACGTAACCGATCTGGTAAAACTAAAAAGACAGCAGAAAGCTAGCCTTTATACAAAGGAACAACAACCAAGAAGTAAAATTACAATCAAGATTGAAGAAACCTCTAAACTTGACACCAACACCCGTCACCTGCCTCTGGAACCACGACAGTAGCCACCAAAGGGAAAAATGACGGATCACCTTCACACCCGAGCTCGTAGCGGCTCCATCGCTTATATGTAGCTTTGCGGACCTTCAAGGTGGCTTTATTGACAGTGGCCTGTGCCATGCTGGTGTAGACGGATACGCCCGCGTACAGGAAGGGTGACTGCATTTGAACGGTCTCGCAAGTTTAGTGACCACAAACACGTATTTTATAACTTTGTGCACCAAAGTAACCACTGCGTGCAAGTTCTATGACCCGTGATGTATTTACCTCATATTTGTATTATTACTTTTTTAGAATGGACGAGCGCGACAACGCACGCCTTTATGGTCTAATTTCCCTTGAAATACAGTGAACCGGGCACAGGTGCAATCCTACAGTAGTAGTACCTTGCAGTTTTGACTTCTATCTGTTTTCCACCGGCACCCAAATCCTTCACGTGATGGATGATGGTTCTTCTTGGAAACTGCGCCAACTAGTACTAATCGTGCTAGTAAACATGCTGAGTGGGTTTCCAAGCCAGGGGTGCTGATGCGACCCTCCTCGTGGTGTTTCAGTGTCTATGTACTGTTATAATCGTTATCCTTGCTCCCATAGTAACTGCCAGAGAGAAAGATCTGTCACTGCCAAAAAAATTATACTGCCCTTGATTTTGCATGACATATTTGGCTGATGATAATCCAAGCACTTGTCCGTCATAGGAGCAGCCTTTTCCCCGGGTTTTGTATCTTCCATGAACCAACGCTCGTAGATAGGACATGCAGGAGCAATGTAGGGAGCAGACGCTCCTCACTATTATCCCCTTCAGATTTTGTTGCTTGCTTGAATATGTTTGATTGCATCCTTGAAAAACAACACCACGACAATGAGAAGGCATCAATTGGCAATCCCTAAGTATCTCCAGTATATATGCCAGAAATGTCCAGACAGTTCAATTTCAGAGATAGGACGTAAAATCCTCTTTGTCTGACTCTAAACTGTGTTGTAACAACAGGAAAGTACAGCAGCCGCGGCGGAGGTGAGGCCAGTGAGATAAGCACCGTGGAGGCTGACCCGTCAGGCTGCAAGTGGACACGGGCCGTCCACGGCGCCCGCATAAAAGCCCACTTAATCTGTATTCGTGGATGCCCGCGTAACCTGCGATTTAAAAAGTGGGCTAAGTGTGCTGACCCACATCTTCCACATAACCCACTTAATTATTGATTCCTATCTTCCTCGTTCGGTTGTTCCCCTCTTTGCACGATGGTAGTGTACGCCGTCGTAGCCGCCGCGCTGCGTCCACCTTCCCCATGGCGGTCTAAGCGCCGCGTCGACCTACCCATGGGCCTTGCAGCCGACATCCATCTCCATGGGCTGCTGCGCCGCCTTCCACCTCCATCGTAGCCGCACAGGCGCCACCGCCCACCTCCTCCATGGCTGCACCAAAGTGCATGATCCACCTCCCCATGGCTGCACCAGCGCTGCCTTCCAACTCCCCCACCTTGGGACCAGAGCAGCTGTTCATCTCCTCCATGCCCGCCCAGCCCAGTAGCCATTGTCTACCTCCACTATGGCCGTCACGGCGATGTTAAGAAGCGACCTCGACATGAACTCCCAAGGTCTTGCTGCAAGAAGAAGAAGAAGAAGATTGATGTTGTTCAAGAAGAACATGCCAAGGTAGTTATCTGATTATCCGCTTGAAATCTGGACTTGCGGTTGTTCAAGAAGATTGCTATTGTTTGCAATCCTCAAATACCGAGTGAAAGGTTTCTCCGCTTCATACATGGTGTTGTTAAAAAAATCTTGGAATTTATCCCAACCAAAATTTTCGGTTTGTTCTATCTAATGTTAGGTTACAGTTACTCCCTTGTCATGCGAAATTCTTGGGATTTATCCCAACCAAAAAAAGTGACAATCTAGTATAGTTTGAAGGTTAGTAGACTGATATTTTTGTCATCTCTTGAACTTTCTGAAATTCGCAAAGGTTGGTGTCTCTTGAGCGTCACTGGCTTCTCAAATGTTAACATTATCCTAGTATCCTGTACTAATCTGATTCTACTATACATCTGAATCAGATCTGATGCTAGTACCCTCTACTAATCTTGACATATACTAGTGTGTGTTTGAGTTCACTTTATTTGTAAACCAATAGCAGCAGTTACGACTTCTTTCTCTGTATAGTACTAGCTGTTGCATTCCCGTGTTCTGTAATTGTGCAAAAAAGTCTCTTTTTCCTCTGTGTTATACTTCTAAATTACAAGTTCTGAGTGTTTATTACTGTTCTCTCTTTTGTTAGCTTTTATTCAGCTGAGTTGAAGAAGCAAGTAAGCTGAACTTTAGTCTTCCTTGATGACCATGCTGGGCACCAGATTGATGTTTAGAACATCTTGAAGAACTAGGATGTAGCCTAATCTGTGTACTGGAATGCTCTGTCTGCTACAATACAGTTAGCATTCCCTGCCATGGCGAGGGTGTGGTTCGTAGATTCTCAAGGGTTCGAAGAGAATTACAAAGGAAATTACAGAGGGAGGAAAGCTTGGAGAAGAAGAAGCTTGGGGATAAGATCTCGATTCGTTCTATCTCTTCTCGATCCACACATACACACATAGCGTCTATTTATCTGAGTACGGTGGGCGGTCCCTCGCCCCTTAACTGAGGCAAGTTACCAGTCGTTGCACTCCCCCTCCTTAAGCAACAACTTGACCTCAAGCTGTAGGAAGTTACTGTCGATTACCTTTGGACCACTCCCGGTTGCCATGGACGGTGGTAGTCCCGACCATGCGATCCGGTATTGCTTGCGTAGCGCCCGACGCCGCACTCCACCGTGGACGCTGAGAACTTGCGCGGGCTTGGGCGATGTTGTCGATTGCTGCAGCGTCTTGCAGTTCTTGATTGCGCCACCATCACCGGTGGTGCGGCGGCTTGAGCAAGGAAGCGTGCACCACCGGGTGTATCTTGCTTGTGGCTGGTGGCGAAGGCGATAGCGACATCTCAATTCGCTCCAAGACCTGAAATGGACCAAAGTATTTGAAACCCAGTTTGTGGTTAGTGCGACGAGCCACCGATCGCTGCATATATGGTTGAAGTTTCAGATATGCCCAATCGCCTGGTTGAAACACCCGCTCGAGGCGATGCTTGTCTTCTGAGTTTTCATCTTATTGTTGAGCACGTTGAAGTTGATCACGTATAAGTGCAGTCATTGCATTTCTCCCTGACAACCAACTGGTAAGATCTGTAGGTATGTCTGATTGGAGATTTCCAACGCCCAGATGCCTTGGTTCATAACCGTAGAGAACCTTGAAGGGTGTATGTCCATGGGAAGAATGAAAATTTGTATTGTACCAGTATTCAGCCTGTGAGATCCACTGTGCCCACTTCTTGGGTGCCGAATGCACCATGCACCTTAGAAATGTCTCCAGACACTGATTTAACTTCTCTGTTTGGCCATCTGTTTCAGGGTGGTTTGCAGTGCTCATGTTCATCTTGGTGTCAGTAAGTTTGCACAACTCCTGCCACACATTGCTAGTGAACAATGGATCTCTGTCAGTTATGAGAACTTTAGGCAATCCATGTAACTTATACACATTGTCCAAATATGCTTGTGCAACAGAGAGTGCAGTAAAGGGATGACAGAGTGGTATGAAATGACCATATTTGCTGAATTTGTCGATGACAACCAAGATTGTGTCATAGTTTTTGCTTTTGGGAAGACCGCTGATGAAATCCATACTAACCATATTCCAAGCTTCTTTAGGTATGGGAAGAGGACTAAGCAAACCTGGTTTCTTTATGTGCTCTGACTTAGCTTGCTAACATATAGAACATGACTTGACAAACTGTTCCACTGATTGTTTGAGAGCAGGCCAGGAGAATAATGCTTTCACTCGCTGATATGTGCCTTGCACCCCAGAATGTCCACCAATGCCACTAGAGTGCAGTGAGAGCAGAATTGCTTGTTGTGCTTCTTTGTTTTCTCCCAACCAAACTCTCCCCTTGTGCCTGATAATTCCTTGCTGCAGGGAAAAACCCTTGTTATTACTGCGGTCACACTTAATTGATGAACAATTCTTTTGCTTGAGGGTCTGTCAAGTAACCTTCACTACTACTTCCAACCACCGAGGTGTGCGAGAAGACAAAGAGTATAGTGCGTTTGTGTTTCCACTGAGAGAGCATCGGCAGCACCATTTTCCAACCCTTTTTTGTACACCACACTGTATTTTAGGCCCATAAGCTTTAACAGTGCTTTCTGTTGAATGTGATTGGAAATTTTTTGGTCCTGAAAGTGTACAGACTGCGATGATCAGTGCTTATAGTAAAGTGATCATGTTGCAGATAGGATTTCCATTTCTCCGCTGCTAACAAAATTGCCAAACACTCCTTCTCATAAGTGGACATGCCCTGTGCTTTGGGTCCTAGGGCTTTACTGAGGTATGCAATAGGATGTCCTTGCTGCATCAAGACTGCTCCAATCCCCACATTACTAGCATCTGTCTCTATTGTGAATGGTATATTGAAGTCTGGCAATGCTAATACTGGAGCAGTGACCAATGCAGTCTGCAGTTGCTGAAAAGCTGCTTGATTAGTGGGTGTCCACACAAACACAATATTTTTCTTGAGTAAGTCTATCAAGCTTCTACTAATGATGCCATAGTTCTTGATGAACTTTCTGTAATATCCTGTGAGCCCCAGAAATCCTCTCACTTGTTTGACAGTAGTGGGAACAGGCCAGTCCTGTACTGCTTGCACTTTAGCAGGATCTGTACTTACTCCATCCTTGCTAATAACATGGTCCAAGTATTCTAACGTCTGCTGAGCAAAAGAACACTTACTCATCTTTACATAGAGCTGGTTAGCCGCTAACAGGTCGAATACTTCCTTAAGATGCTTGAGGTGTTCCTTGAATGAAGCACTGAACACTAGTATGTCATCCATAAAACAGAGCACACTTTTCCTGAGTAAAGGAGCTAACACAGTATTCATCCCAGTCTGAAAAGTAGCAGGTCCTTCAGTCACTCCAAAAGGAATAACTTTAAATTCATATAACTCATTGTGCACTTTAAAAGCAGTTTTATGCTCCTCTCCTTCCACCAATCGAATTTGATGGTATCCTGCTCTCAAATCCAACTTGGTGAACCACATAGCGCCAGCTAACTCATCCAATAGCTCATCCACGACAGGCATGGGGTACTTATGTTTCACAGTAATTGCATTCAAGTGATGATAATCAACACAGAAACGCCAGGTACCATCCTTTTTCCTGACTAGTAAAACAGGAGAAGCAAATGCACTGGAACTTAATTGAATAATACCCTGTTGTAGCATCGTAGCTATTTGTTTCTCTATTTCATTCTTTTGGATTGGGTTATATCTGTAGGTTTTGACATTGACAGGCACAACCCCAGGCAACAAGGGAATTTTGTGATCAAAACTTCTGTGTGGAGGTAGAGATGTAGGTTACGAGAACAATTCCTTGTGTTCAAGAAGCGGTTTACTCAGCACTTCTTGAGCACAATTTCGACCGAGGTATAGTGCCGATATGTGATAGAGCTGAATAATGTGATCCTGACATCAGTTTGCGATAAACCTTTTAGTTTGTGTCTTGACATTTGTTTGCGATCGATTGCGGTTTCTAGAATTCTGTCGGTGTTATACGTGTTCACAGACTGAATTTCATGATTTTCTTGCATGATCCACCCACATGGGACTCATGGTTTCCAACCAATTCATTCCCTGAATTATGTCATAGTTATCCGGTGGTAATACTTTCGGAGATGTAGTAAAGCTAGTACCCGACACCACAATTGAAGCCCCAAAACTTGTTTAGAGCAGGTTAATAAGCCCCACCGCTACCCTAAGCTGAAGCTGGATTAAGCATTCGATAGGACACTGCAGTTTCTCTACTAACTTCTCACTAATGAAGTTGTTTGAGCTACCGAGTCAATCAAAATAAGCAGGTGAGTTTTCCCTATCATACCTGCAACTTGATACTCTCTTTGCAAGAAGTTCCTTGGCCGCTTGTAGAGATAACTTCATTCTTGTTTCTTACATCTCGACGCAGATATCCTTTGCTCTGCTCTTACTTGTGCCTCATCCAATTGCTCTGGAAGTTGTAGTGCTGATAATAACTCCTCCATAACATGTATTTGAATTGATGTGGACACTTGTGACCTGGTCCAAATTTTTCCCCACATTTGAAGCACTCCCCTCTGGCCCTTCTCTCGAGCCCTAAGATTATCAAATTTCTCATAGAATTTCCCTTTCTCTTTATTTTCGATCTCCGTGAGCTGAACCCAAGTAATCCTTGATGCACATCTGCTTGTTCCTCCGCTTGTAGTCTAGTTTGACTCTTGGTCGACTAGTATCTTCAGCTAGCAATGCCTCTTGTGTTTGTGCACAAGAAAATGCCACATCCACCGTGAATGGATGCATAATTTAAGCGCTACCCGTATCTCTTGTTTCAGTCCTTCCATAAACCGATTCACAAAAATGTCTCATCATATGCAGGATTGTACATAAGTATCTTATGCATATACTCCTCAAAGCAGTGAGCATAATCATCCTTGACCCTTCCTGTCTCAAGGCAAAGAACACATCCATTAACACGGAATACTTGTTTCTATTGAACTTGGCGAACACTGCAACACACAGTGAGGCCGAGTCAATTGTGTGCATAGCTTCATATATACGCAACAGAGAGCCGCATTGCCTTGAAAGTGCATCGTAGCAAAATCAACCCACAAATTTGCTTGGACATAGTACATCTGAAGTATTTCTCACATTGCTGCTTCCACCACTTGGGGTTGTCACCATCAAATTTTGGAAAATCAGACCGAGGAATGCGAGGACTGAATCTCGAATAGAACGAGTGTCTTTGCTGAATTTGGCGACACTCCGTGCTCATCAATTTCATCCGAAAATTCCTCATAAGCTTGAAAATGGCTGCTAGAATGCTCACCCTGTCCTTGGACCAATCGAATGTTGCGTTGTACCCGCATCTCAACACCTGCCGGATTTCCCTCACGACGCGGCACTTCCACCCTCAACCCCCCTGCACGCTGTTGTGGTTGCGGCAGAGTAGATGGTGTGGTCTGCGCCTGTTCCAGGGACGAGACGCGCTTGAGGACACCAGTGAGGGAGCGCTTCATCTCATCCACCGCAGCATCCAGCCCGTTGTTGGCGATGAGAAGCCGACCCATCGTTGCCTCCGTACGGTCAAGCGACGCGGTGGTGGTCTGTGCGAGCGCATCAAATGCCTTCGCTGAGGACGACGCATAGCCATCGACGGCGGTGCGCAGCTCCTCGATCCCCTTGGCGTTGTGCGCCCCTGCCTCTGAAACGGCCTTGCTCGCGCGATGGTCGCTGGATCACCGCTTTGCATCTCCATGAGTGTCATCTCTGCTGCCGCCATGCGTCGCGGAGAGCGTCGGCTTGTCGGATTTCTTCGCCGTGGTTACCGCGGTTGTCCCAACCCAACTCGGTACACCGAGTGTTTTTGCGTAATTCGGAGGAATCACACCTTTTGTCGGGAATTAGGGTCAATCGCGGATCGAATCACGGAATTTTTTTTGCGGATCGACGAGGCTCTAGATACCAAATGCTACAATCTGATTAGCATTCCCCGCCATGGCGAGGTGTGGTTAAGAGATTCTCAAGGGTTCAAAGAGAATTACAGAGGGAGGAAAGCTTGGAGAAGAAGAAGCTTGGGGATAAGATCTCGATTCGTTCTATCTCTTTCTGATCCACACATACACACGCAGCGTCTATTTATCACGAGTATGGTGGGCGGTCCCTCGCCCACTGACCGAGGCCCAAGTTACCGGTCGTTGCCTTTATCTGCTCAAACTCAGTAGTGCTATAGCCTGTAATGGAGTCTGTGATGTGTGGAGTCTTTGGAGTATGTGGGTATGTTATGTAATTCTAAAAGTTGAACTGTTATAGCTCTGTGATTACAAGCTGTTCTTTTATGTAGTGAGTATCGACAGCCCACATAACCTCATATATTTTATGTGGAAAGCCCGTTTAGTCCCACATAATTATGTGGGAAGATGCGGCAATATGCGGGATGCCCGCAGGTCGTCCCACTTGCAGCCTGACTGACCCGCCACGGTAACTCGCGCAGAAACGAGGGTGACCCGCCGCGGTGGCTCTCGCAAAGACGGAGGTTAGATCTCTGCAGTGACTTGAGGTCAAAACAACGGAATCAGGTAGCACGAGGGAGGCAGGCCCGGCGTGAGGCAGCAGGACTCAAGCACAGCGGCCTAGAGGCGTGGCGTCTCATGACAGAGACGAGGGCGCCGGCGGGCTACGGTAGAGAGCGCGCCGGCGGAGCACAGCCGCGGCGGAGGCGGCTTATTGCCGAGGTGAGCGAAGGCGGCTCAAGGCCACAGCGGCCGGCGACTCGAGGCGACGCAATCCCGCAACTCAGCACGAGGCGGTTCAGCACGAGATGGCCGACTTGAAACCCTGGCGGAGGCAACTCGGACTCGCCGCGATTTGAAGCTCTGGCGGAGGCGACTTGGACTCGTCGTGACTTGAAGCTCTGGCCGAAACAAAGCCGGCGGAGTTGGAGCGAGGCAAGCCAGGCGAGAACTCGGAGTGGAGATGGCCGGCGGCTGTGGCGCGGCCGAGCAGGGGCGACTCGGATGCGCGAGGCCGCGGCGGAGGTAGAGACCGCTGCGACGGCTCAGCCACCGTAGAAGCGGAGTGCGGTCAGGGCGTCTTCAAGGCCTGCAGAGGAGACTCATTGGCGTAAACGGAGGCGGTTCCCGCGAGGCCCGGCGGCTCATTGGTGAGTTTTGAAGACCGGGAGGCCGGGCGAGGCCGTGATGGCAGCGAAGCGGGCGACTCGTAGTGGCACAGGCAGCTCAAGGTGACTCAGAGGTGAGAGCCACAGCAGGAGCGGCGGGTCGAGGCCGTGGTTCTTGGGCGCGGATCGTCAGAGGCGGCTCAGACAGGGGAAACAAGCCAGTGTGGCAGCTCTCTGCGGAAGCGACCTTAGGCAGCCAGAGACCCGAGGCCACACCCATGGCCGCGGGCTAACGGCGGCGGTGGCAGCGAGCCACCGGCTCGATGCGAGGCACGTTCGACAATAGGGCGAGTCGTCGGAGGCTCCCGGGTCCGAGGACAATTCGCTCCGGGGTCGTGACGCCCTTTTTTTTTCTTCTTCTCTCTTTTTTTTTCTTTGCTTGACCTTCACGTGGGTAGATGGGTCTCAGCAGTAGTCATCGATCCATTGATTGACCGATCGCCACAAACGCGTGCGGCGGCGCATACGGCGAAACCTAGCTTCTCTTTGATCTTCGTTTCGTCGGTTCGTTGACGATGTAGCTCCTCTGTGCCGGTTCTTTTTCATCCGGCACATCACAAGCTTCTCGATCCCTAGAAGAGACCCTTCCAAAAACTCAACACCATCATACGCGAGCCCCACGGTGGATGCCAACTGTCGTAGATTTGTCACGGCAGATGTCCTTAGTGTCAGGACTTAGTCGCGAGGCCAACGCATCTATGCGGTAGCTTGAAGGAGTTGGTCGGAATCGAGAGACGCAAGGCGGATCATCACACAATACGAAGATTTAGGCAGCTTCGGGCCTCGGGATACATCATCCGGAATAGCCCTACATGCTGTTTGTGGCTAGGTCTCATTATGCTTATGAAGGAGTCGCCGCATAAGTCGGCTCCTCCTTTGTGTCTAACCCTAGATATTGTTTCTTGCTCCTTGTCCCCTCTTTGGGGTGCCCTGCCCCTCCTTATATAAGTTGAAGGGGCGGGTTACATGACTAGTCGTAGTAGGATTAGGATTACTCAATTACAAGTGGAGTCCTAGTCTTGCTTCCTTTGTGAGGGAATATTCCTTACGCTTTCCTCTTAAGCCGGCCCACCATAACATGAGCCGGCCTTCTGGGCCTTGGGCCTAGTCTTCTATCTGACCCCTTTGTGAGGGAATATTCCTTACGCTTTCCTCTTAAGCCGGCCCACCATAACATGAGCCGCCTTACGGCCTTGGGCCTAGTCTTCTATCGACCCGCCGTCGGGTCATCCGTGAGTCGTCGAGCTCGTGAGTCGTCGACCGGTGAGCCGCTGGACCCTTGAGTCGCCAGATCCTCCGTGGTCATAGGTGAAGCGCCAAGTCCGCGGGTCATACTTCCTACGGGTCATCTGAGGTATATCCCGACAACGGGGAAAGTGCTCGGATGCATGAGACGAACATGTATGCAAATGCGATGCACATGATGACAATGATATGAGATGCATGACAAGAACAAAATGCAAAACGAAAACAAAACCCAACCACGAAGGGAAACTCATATCGCATCTCCGGAAAAAGGCAAGAGTCGGAGTTACAAATATGAAAAGTTGTATCCGGGGCGTTACACTAGTCTTTCTGATATTGGAGAAGTTGGGCAAACAAAAAAACGGTCCCAACATCTTGAAAACAGCCCAACACCCCCTCTGCATTAAGGTGAAGCTGGATTTTCCTGCCCGGGCGCCCCTATATCTCGCCTTCAACGAGTCTAGCTTCCGACTCGATGAAGGGGGAGCAAGATGGGCCGGCCCACACGCGCGCCAGGCCACGACCTCTTTGATTTGAGAGTGAATTTCCGAGAGCCAAAAAAGTTTTAGGGCCTCTTTGATTAATGGGATACTAAAAACATGGGAATAGAAAAAACATAGGATTGAAATGTCGTGTTAATCTCAATCCTACAAGATTTTGGTTCGTTTGGTTGCAGCATAGAAAAAAAACAAATGATTATTTCAATCGTACAAGATTTTGGATTGTTTGATTGCATCATAGAAAAAACAAAGGACTATTTCAAAAAGGTTTGAGTGGATGCTAGAAATCCCGTGAGAGGTAGTAAAAAAATATTTAGAAAAAACTTCTGTAGAATTCAATCCTACGAATCAAACAACCAACATGGAAAATTTTCTTAAGGATTCTAATCCTTCAAAATTCCTATGAAAATCAAAGGAGCCCTTAGGATTTTTTTTTTTTGAGAACCCTTAGGATGGGTTAGAGTTGCTCTAAAGTGGGCTTGGACTAGGACCAACATGGGCCGTGTGGCCCAATCTGGCACGAGCGTGTATCGACGGGACGGCAACACCTCGACGGTCGACGTTTCCTCCTCTTGGCGCCGCCGCTCCCGCCTCCTCTTCCCCCAAACACTGCAACTCAAACCATCTCGAGCCAAAGCCCCGCTCCCCGCCATTGCGGTCGTCACCATCCCACGAGCCAAAGCTCGGCGCCACGTTTCCCTCAGCCGCTCGCGGGAGATGCGTTTGCGCGAGCTCCTGAGTGGCACCTCCTTATGATACGGGGCGCTCGCGCACCTCCCCTCCGAGTAGCCCGGCTGTTCTGGCCTTCGCGCCGCCTATGCGGCGACGATTCAAGAACCGGTGTCGAGGTGCCCGGCACTGGGCAGCAGGATGATGCCTGCATTCTGGAGAGAGAGGGCGAGGCGGGCCTAGATCCGGCGACCGTTACGCCCGAAGTGCTCCTCCGCATGCCGCCGCCCCCGCCCCTGCCCGGCCAGCCGGAGAGCGGCGACGATGACGCCGAAAATTTGTCCTCTGGTTCCGGTTCCAGGCGGAGGCCCCGTGAGGAATTGAGGCTGGCGGATAGGATTCTCAAGGTCCTGCTGCAGGATGGCCCGGGGTTCAGCGCACGCAAGGCGCTCGACGAAATGAACCTGAAGGTGACCAACGAGCTGGTCAGACAGGTGATGTTCAAGTTTGTCGTGTCTGTTGATAGTGTCAACCGCGAGAGGTACCCGAGGCTGGCATACAAGTTCTTCGTGTGGGCAGGGCAGCAGGATGGGTACCGCCATAACACGAGCATGTACAACCTCGTTATGAAGGTCTTTGCCGAGTGCGGGGAGGTTAAGGCGATGTGGCGGCTGCTTGAGGAGATGACGGAGATTGGGCTGCCTGTCTCTGCTCGTACATTCCACATTTTGATATGCACATGTGGGCAGGCTGGGTTGAGGCGGAGGCTGGTGGAAAGGTTCATCAAGTCAAGTAGTTTCAACTACCGCCCGTTCAGGAGTTCGTTCAATGCGATATTGCACACGCTCCTGACAATAAAACAGTACTCTTTGATCGAATGGGTTCACCAGAAAATGGTAACAGAGGGGCACACTCCTGATGTATTGACATACAACGTGGTCATGCGTGCAAAGTATTTGCTCGGAAAATTGGATCAGTTCCATAGATTGCTTGATGAGATGGGAAAGAATGGGCTTACACCTGACCTTCATACTTACAATCTCTTGCTTCATGTGCTTGGTAAAGGAGACAAACCGCTTGCAGCTCTCAATTTACTGAACTATATGAGTGATGTTGGTTGTGTGCCGAGTGTGCTCCATTTCACAAACTTGATAGATGGTCTTAGCCGTGCTGGTAACCTAGAAGCTTGCAGGTATTTCTTTGACGAGATGGTGAAGAAAGGGTGTGAACCTGATGCTGTCTGCTACACTGTTATGATTACAGGCTATGTGGCAGCCGCAGAATTTGAGGAAGCCCAGAAGTTGTTTGATGATATGTTGGTGAGAGGGAAGCTTCCGAATGTGTACACATACAATTCAATGATACGCGGGCTTTGCATAGTAGGTGAGTTTGATAAAGCTTGCTCTATGCTGAAGGATATGGACTTGCACGGATGCACACCAAACTTCTCAGTGTACAGTACTTTAGTGTGTAGATTGCGAAATGCTGGAAAGGATTCTGAAGCTAATCATGTTATTAAGTACATGACAAAGAAGGGCCAATATCTTCATTTGTTGTCGAGGTTTGGGGGATATAGAAGATGCTGAGGTGAGAGGGCCTATAGTAAAATGCAGAGTTGCTTGTAATTTGGTTGTTTCCTGTTCAGAAAGAGAGGTCATAAGGGAGTATCCCATGTAGCCAATTGCACTATAATCGTTATATACTTTGCGTGTCACATTTTGTGTGAGGATACTTATTAGCGAAGTGCACAAATGTATGTTGTATACCATAACTGTTTTATGCAAGAATAAAATTGGACAGGATGGTGGGCACTAGTCATGACTAGTGAGTAATGAACTAACACTGCTTCAATAGTCCTAATTCCTACACACACAAAAAGCTTTCCTTTTGTTGAGCTCTATTCACAGTAGTTTTGCTCCTAATTTTAGTGCTGAACCAGATGGTGGGCACTAGTCATCAATATTGTTTGTAGTGTCAGTACAAGATGGAGCATATGGTTTTACTCAATGACGACAGAACATATAAATGTTAAATGGTAAGTAACATGCCTTCAAATTTATTTGTCCTTCGATTGGCTAGCACAGAAAGCACTCAAAACTCCCTAGTTTCATTTCTGCCAACCCTAGTATAGGGTTAGTGGATTACATGTCACAAATCAGAAAAAACTGTAGATGGATTGTGCATTATCTGTTAGCACCAAAACCTTAAAGGCTAACCATTATTTTGCTCAGTGGTTCTCTTTTAGCTTATTATATCATGTTTTTAAGGGTCAACAATAGCTGCAGCATGGCAGTTTAATTTTTAATATCGTTCTGGTCAACGTCAACCTTCTGTAGGTCTGGTCCTCTGTTTTTTATAATAAAATTTTCAAAATCAATCTGGTAGGTGCATGCCTTCAATGATTCAGCATAATATCCATAGGTTTTATTTATGAGTTGCCAATTTGATGTTGGTGTCCCAACGCTGGGCATGGATGAAGAAGTGAAGATAATTCGATGAGGTAGGCGTATAGATGCTAAGAAATGGAAGAACAAAGTGTATTCTTTTCTGTAAAGAAATGTCACTAATATGTACTTTACATATAAATGGTACAAAGTCATATCTCTTAGAAACATCAATCTGTAGTCAAAGCTATTGCAATGGCACACAGGAGAAAGACTATGGGATGGTGTTGTATGCTTAATCATTTCTTCTCTTCTTTCTTCTCTTCTTTCTTTTCCTCTTATAACAAAATAATATTCCAAGATTAATCTGGTAGTAGGTGCATGCCTTCAATGATTCATCACAATATTCATAGGTTTTATTTATGAGTTGCCAATTTGATGTTGGTATCTCAAAGCTGAGCATTTTAGGCATGGATCAAGAACTGAAGATAATTCGATGAGGTAGGCGTGTATAGATGCTAAGAAATGGAAGAACAAAGTGTATTTTCTTCTGTAAAGAAATATCACTAATATGTACTTTAGATGTAATGGTACAAAGTCATATCTCTTAGAAACATAGATCTGTAGACAAAGCTATTACAAGTGCACACAGGAGAAAGGCCATGGGATGGTGTGGTATGCTTTATCATTTTTTCTCTTCTTTCTTCTCTTTCTTCTCTTCTTTCTTTTCCTCTTTTTTCTCCTCTTTCTTTTCTTCTTTCTTCTCTTCTTTCTTTTCTTCCTTTGCAGGTCCAACGGACACAATGTCAATCTTCCCAACCTTCTTTAATTTCTTTGCGATTGCCACAGTGTCCATCTCGCCTATGATGATCATCTTATTGTCCTTCAGATCCGCAACTATGGAATCAATGCCTGCGCACAAAACGAGGTGTGTATTGCATCATTTTCCTGCTGGTATAATAGTACTACTAGTTAACACGTCACAGCCCTTCCCATCAGTATATTCATTCATCTTTCCTTATATGAGTTAAGATATGGTGCTCATAGAACTAGAAAGGAAAAATACCTCTTTGAAGATTGTAGCTGCTATATGACCGAAAACAAACTTTTCCTCATGGCATTAGCAATGAACATGATAGTGTAAGACTGTAAGTTAAATAACATTTCGCATGCGTAGCTATACGATGTGGCTCTGTTGAATGGTGCTTCATGTTAATATATGCATGACAAGATGATTCCACCTAACATGATTTTTCCTCTCATGCTTCCACCTAAAGCCGATGGCAACGATTTGAAATATGCGATGCTCTATTGAACTGTCACATCTTTATGTCAATGTGTGCGAGAGAATAATTCCACCTAACATGGTTTCTGCTCTCAAGCTTCCACCTAAAATCTGAGCAAATGCTTTCAGATACATGAACCACAGATTGAATGGAAAACAAATGATGCAAGAATTGCTATGCCAGCTTCTGCAACTATCATACATACTGTCTTCTTCGACGAAAATACCAAATTGAAATTTCCAAGTCCAACGGCCAAGCAAGCAGCAGAGGTAGGAGGCGCAGACTGTTACCGTAGATATCCGCGACCGCTTCGATGGCCTTCTGCTTGGCCTTGTCGTCGGTCATGGTCGGGACCCTGAGGACCACCTTCTGTTGAGAATCGGCCGAACATACTTACAAGCCGAGGATCAGGCGCGATCGATCGAAGGAATTAACCGAAGAAAGAGCCCGAGCCAACGTCTGCGTACCTGGGCCGCCATCCAAGCTTCTGGTGCTCCGAGTGGAGTGGGCGGAGGAAGGAGAGGAGCGGGAAGGGAAGGATGAGCAGGGAGGTGAGAATACTCTCTGCCGAGGTATATGAGCAATGGGAAGAGAAGAGACCAAAGCTGGTGACGGCGTCGGGTTTTGCTTTACATAAAGGTGCAAGTGTGCGTGCTCTTGCTGAACGGCAGGTTGGCACTGAGGTTGAGCGATGAGTCGGACTTGCCGGTGTCTGCATTGCGGAAGAAGTACGCGGATGTGTTTACTTTCCCCTGTATCGTCTGTGACGTCTGAGTCTGCCCGCATCAGCTGCTGTGTGCGTATGTGCGGGATGGCGGCAGGGTCGGTGAGCTGACGGGCGAGTGCGTGCCAACCGACCGGCGGCCGCCCCACCCACACCGTGCGCATGGAGACGGGATTTTATTCCCGGAAGAGGAGGGATGGATTGGGTCGGGCGTGTCCGGAGGCGCCGGTGCTGCTGAGTTGTGGAGCTGCAGACGCCGGGTGACCTGCTGCTTTGCTGGATTCCTTTGAGTGACTGACGAGTGAAGGCGACGGGGAAACCTCAGGCGCTCGATTTGGCCTTCTTTTTAGAGGTAATAACACCAGCAGTCCTTGAACTTGTCCAGGACGTGATAATCTAGTCCAAAACTTATAAAAATAAACTATTGCATCCCACAACCTGCACCGAATGTGCAAATTTAGTCCTAGCCAATCAGACGACGACAAGTGAAGCCTAGTCAGCAGAGCCGGTCAGAGCAGCACATTTTGCAATTACCCCCTGGCCTTAGCAGTAATCAACCCACACTACACCACCAGTCCTACATTTGACGAAACATTTTTTTCCGGCCGCTGAACACGGACGAAACTGCTGTAGCTTGAGTTCATTAAAATGCTCTTTTTTAGATTTATCAGTGATTTTAGATCTGTATAAATTTTACATTTTAGATCCGTGTAGATGTTACAACAGAAATGTAAACAGTAAAGCTTACATTTTAGAGTCCAGTAAATGTTACCACAAAAAAGTAAGCAGTACACCTTGCTTTTTTTTAAGGGGAGTACACTTTGCATTTTGGATATGTGAAGTATTACAACAACAAATGTAAAATATTGCGCCGTCGTTCACATACGCCGATTATGACCATTGTGTTGTCGCTCTCAGACGTACAACAAAAATTTCAGCAAACAGATGAATAGCTCCATGACAATAAATCCGAATAAATTATATGTCTAATAGTTCCAGCAGAAACTGAAATTTTTGTTTACTGAAACCAAAAATTGAAAATGTTGTTACGTACATACTTGTACCATGAATAGGGGTATTTAGCAAGTCTCTTTTCTTCTTTTTTATGTGCCGTACTAATGCTTGCTTCTTTTCTCTTATCAGCGAGCAACCAGCATGGCAGACAGCAGCTGTGCTACCGTCTTCGATGACCTGCCCGAGTGGCTCATCGTCGACGAGATCCTCTCCCGGTAGCCAGCCAAAGACGTACTCCGCTGCCGCGCCGTCCGCAAGTCGTGGCGCAGCACCACTTCCACCGATACGTTCATCCTTCAGCACCACCGCCGTCAGCCCTCGCTCCCCATCATCGAGCACCTAAACGGCATTTGCCGCCTCGACGGTGCCTCCAATGATCAAAAGATACTGCCCGTCCTACAGTATGCAGGCAGAAGCCGTGAGGAACCCCGGCAGGTAGTGGTGGGGCTTGACACCCTCGATGTTGCCGGCCCAGGCGACGGTGCGGAGGTGCAAGCCGACCATGAGGTGGGCGACGCGGCGGCCTCCTCCGGGGACGGGGACGTCCTGCATCTCGATCATTAGTGCGGGTAATGCGGGGGCGTCCTGCATCTCGATCATTGAGCAGAATGACAAACACACTAGCCAGCAATCTATCTATCTATCTAGTAGGAGCACATTGGAAGAGAACACCAACAGCCGTAAGCAGCAACCAAATCAACTCAATCAATCAATCAATCTAAGCAGGCACACTAGAAAAACTGAGAGAGAGAGAGAGAGAGATCAAGCAAGCCCAAAACAAATCGTCGATCAAAAAACTGAGAGGCAGGCAGATGCTCATCGATGTCTCATCATCCATCATCGCTCATGAATGAATGAAGGAAGGAATTCATCAGTCAGTGATGGTTATGGTTCCTTCATCCCTTGAGCAGTTCGATGAGGTAGTCCCTTGCTCGGAGGTAGCAGGTGAGGGAGAAGCTCTGGTAAAAGAGCTCGTATCTGTAGAGGTTCAGGGACGCCAGCCTCGCGTATCGCTCCATGCTGAATCTCTCGTACACCGCCGGGATCGTCAGCCCGCCCGCCACAACTGCACCACAAAATCAATCACTCCATCAGAACTCTCAAGTGATCCAAGCCAACCATGGCGTCTGAATGTATCTGAAGAAAGATACTACTAGTGTATGTATTATTCAGACAAGAAAGAAAGCAGAGCAAAGAGAAGGTGCCTGCCTGCGTAGCACAGGGTGGGGAGGTCGCGCGCGAGGCGGCCGAGCAGGGCGGCGCCGGCGAGGCAGGCGAAGACGCGGCAGGAGTCGGGCTGGCCCTGCCCGACGCGGAGGAAGGCGGAGGCGAGGTCGGCGAGGCACGAATGAATCAGCGCGGCGAGCTCGTCTGCCGCCGGCTGCAGGTCGGGGATGGGCGGGGCGGCGCGGCCGAGGAGGCGCGCGGCTTTGGACCACGCGTAGAGCACCGCCAGCAGCAGGAGGAGCACGTCGGCGTCCAGCGAGACGGCCGTGTACCCGGAGGCGCCGTGGAAGAGGATCCAGGAGGCGACGGCGGCCGCCAGCAGCAGCGTGCTCAGGTCCGCCCGGCCTCGGCGCCACAGCACCACGTCCGCCAGTGCGGGTTGATTACCGCTAAGGCCAGGGGCGTAATTGCAAAATGTGTTGCGCTGACCGGCTCTGCTGACTAGGCTCCACTTGTCGTCGTCTGATTGGCTAGGACTAAATTTGTACATTGGGTGCAAGTTGTGGGATGCAATAGTTTGCTTTTGCAAGTTTTGGACTAGGTCATCACATTCTGGACAAGTTCAAGGACTGCTGGTGCTATTACCTCTTCTTTTTAGAGTAACTCGATACTGTCATACCTGCTGCCCACCCTTTTTTTTTGAAAACCACTTGGCGCACTTTATTAAACTCAAATCAAAGTTACATCATCCATAATGTCTGAAAGTAAAAAGCTAGGAGGATCGCCTCCTGCTTGTTCTGCTTTAGGCCGCCCGGTCCAGTGCCACAAGTTGGTTGGGTTCGGTGACTGGCCAGTCTTCTACCTCCTTGTTGCACGGTTGAACCTAAGTGCAGATTATCAAAATCTGGCACATTGGCCTAAAAAATAAATAAGTAATATCGGAACTTGGCACATCTGATCCTTATAAGAAATTGGCATTGGGCATGTGGTTGGATGGTTAGGAGGACAATAGTATCCTCAGTTCACCAGACCCAGACATCGGTGCTCGCATTTTCTGGATTTATTTCAGGCCCTCCGGTGATGTGCGTTCAATGGAGGAATCATTCTCGACTACGAAGGTGGCTGTGGCGACTTCGTCAATCTCAAGATGATGTGTCGGCTCAGTCTCTCGGAGGTGCTTATAGGGCTAGGGTGTGCGTGCGTGCGTTCATAGGGATGGGTGTATGTGCGTTGTACTGTGTTAAAAAAAGGAAATTGGCCACCGCCTCAGTTAGGCGTCTTCGGCAGGCAACCAGCCACCGCCACCTACCCCTTTCCTCATGTCTCGTCGCCAGTAGAGGAGTCATCGACGAAGCCCATGCCGGCTCCGAGGAAAGTGGCGGTGTGGCTCTTCATCGCGTCAGCGTCGCCCCACCCCCTTTGAGGCCTGTCACGACTGCTGCTCCTCCGGTCCTCCTGCCCTCCCTCTCGCCGCGATGTGGCCCAGCCCTCGATGCTTGTCGTGTTGGTCGTGGATCTCGTGCAGCTATGTAGTGGCGCGGTGTAGGATCTGACCTGATCGAGGCCATGTTGGGGCGCGCCCGACGATGGTTGCTACTGAGGGTCGGGGCTAGTCGCTCCCTATTTTGTTGGTGGTCGCATCAGATCAGATTGGCGAACGTTTCGATTAGGTGTTTGATTTGGAAGGATTTCTCCTTCGTATTCTACCATGGTGACACTGGCTGACGACTCATACTGGCGGGATTGCGGGATGCAACCTCCACTGTGTGTTTTGGCAGCTCTAGTACGCCTTCGACGGTGCAATGCAATCTATGCATGGTGGCTTGACATCGAGGGTATGGTGGAGCAACGGTGTAGTGGGTTTTCTAGACCAATGCATGTAGCTGCTGGGATCGTAAAAAATTGATGGCGACAACACATGATTGACTTAAATGTGGTGGTGCTTTTCGAGTACCCGATCTCGAGCTCTGGAGTGAAAATCCTAGGTATGACCCGAGTTGGTTATAGTACATGTCAATGACCATGTTTTGTGTCATGACCTTGTTGAAGGCATTGCTCGAATATGCTCATGCTTGTTCTTTAGGGTGAAACCAATATTCTGACCTTTGATGGTTGGATCCGGTGATGATGACGCTTGAGCATTGTTCCCTTCTTGAAGGCATCGTAGTTGAAGAACCTCATAGCCCTTGTGGTGTCAACACATGATTGGTGCGGGATATGGTCATTGTTGTGGTTTGTTGATCGCTATTTTGATCGTTATGTATTCTTTTTCCATGTCATTGGTGCGGGCCCCGGCAAGGCTGCGTTTGGGGGACAAGGCGGCTTTCCAGAAAGCCGCCGCGAGCGTGGGCCCGGAGGCGGCGGTTGGGCGTCCCACCTCGTCCACTCCTTCGGGCGCGGCCTGTTCAAATTCCGATTCCGCTGACCAGGTCGCCGCTCACGCGTCTCCCGGCCCGCTAGCCGCCAACAACCTGCCACCTGACGCACCTGCGCGCCTTCTGGAGGCTGCCCCACGCCCCCAAGGAGATCCCGAGATCGTCCCCTCTTCTGGCCTGCTCCTGCTTTGTGCGGCCCAACCGGGGATCGCGATTCGTCCCCTGGCCAATCCGGAGACATGCAACAACGAGCCGCCCGCCTCCCCCCCGATGGACAGCTGGTCCTGGCCGAGCGCGTGACGGGCCCAGCTACCCCTTCGGTCGGCCCCGCCACTAAACCCCGGACCGTCCCCACCTCGGATCCCGCTGCGCGCGATTCTCCCGCACTGATCCCGAGTGATCCGGAGCCCATGCTCCCTGTTTCCTCCCATGCAGCCACTCAGGGCTCGCCACATGGCGCGCATGGCGACGTTCAGCCCCTGGATGCGTTTGTGGAGTCCGTCCAGCGACCGATTGTGCAGATTCTTCTGGCGCCTTCCTCCCGCAGCCGTAGGAAGGAGCTGCCACCGAACTTCACGCCTCAGAGGAGCGGTCGGATTGCCAAGGCGGACTGCGGGCTCAGCTCCGAGCTCAAGGCCAAGAAACTGCTCCTGCGCCGCCTCGGGCTCGTCTCGGACGACGCCCCCATCTCTATGGAAACCCTGGCTAAATAAGAGTGCCTCTTTCAGAGACCGCTAGCGCACGACGTACTGCAGGCATTCGCCGATCTCTTCGGCTGGCGCATCCCCGAGCTCCTTGACTCACCCGCCGGCTCGCTCTCCCCACTGCCTCGCACTGTCGAGGCCTAGTGGCTGCTCTGCCCACCCCAAGACCCAAACGTTCCTCATGGATCACAACCTCCGAATTGTATTTTGGAACGTGCGTGGCCTAAATGCCTCGGCCAAGCGCACCGCCGTCCGTAGCGTGATCACCGCTGCTTCCCCATGTATCGTTTGTATTCAAGAAACTATGATGATTTCCCTTTCGTCCTCGCTCGTTGCTGAGACGCTTGGCTCGTCCTTTTCTGAGTTCTTCCTTCTTCCTGCTGATGGGACACGTGGGGGCATCCTGCTTGCATGGCGCCCGGACATGATCGTGCTCTCTGATCCCTATCTTGGCGAGCACCACGTCACCGCCCTGGCCTCCTCTCTTGATGGCGAGCATCACTGGTGGCTTACCGGCGTCTACGGCCCGCAAGGAGACGATGACAAGATTGCCTTCCTCGGCAACCTCAGCGAGGTTCGATCGTTACGCGCCGGCCCTTGGATCCTAGGGGGTGATTTCAACATGATCGCCGAGGCGGCGGACAAGAAAACCTCCCGGATCAACCATCGTGTCATGTCTCACTTCCGCCGCTTCCTCGCCGATGAGGAGTTGCGCGATATCTACCTCCACGGAAGGCGGTACACCTGGTCGAGTGAGCGCGGCACTCCGACCCTCACGCGCATCGACAAGGCCCTCTGCAACTCGGCATGGGAGGCGCTCCACCCGCACTGTATGCTTCGTTGCCTCTCCTCCGCGGCGTCTGATCACGCGCCCCTTCTCCTTGACTGCACCGCACGCTCGCCTGGCACCAAAAGGTTCCATTTTGAAAGATTTTGGCCGCGTACCGACGACTACATGCAGGTCGTGCTTGAGGCGTGGGCTACCGGGGCCGACGAGCCAGACCCCTTCCGTCATTTGGTGGCGCGGCTTAAGATCACCGCCCGGTGCCTCCAAAGCTGGAGCGCGAAGAAGATCGGCGATGTGTCTCGGCAACTCTTGATTGCTCGTGAACTGATTGCACGCTTTGATGCGGCTCAGGATCTGCGACCTCTCTCTCTGGCCGAGGCTTGGCTGCGTCGACGCCTCAAAGGGGCCTATCTTGGCCTCGCTTCGCTCGAGCACTCGATCTCGCGCCAGCGTGTCAGACTCTCCTGGCTGCGGGACGGCGACGCGGGCCAGAAGTTCTTTCGCGTCCATGCTGCGCACCGCAAGTAGAAGAATCGTATTCTGGAGCTGCAGGTGGGCGATCTCTCCATCTCCACCCCGGCCGCGCTCGCTGAGGCCGCCTACCAGCACTTCTCCAGAATCCTTGGAATGGCGGTGCCGCGCCCTTTATCCATCGATCTTTCAGTGATCCATGCTGGCCCTTTCGACCTATCCAGCCTCGATGCACCATTCTCTAAGGATGAAATATGGGCCACTATCAAGAGCCTGCCACTTGGGAAGGCGCCAGGCCCCGACGGATTTACCACCGAATTTCTCCGGAGTGCTTGGGACGTGATCAAGCATGACATCCGCGCCGCCTTCGACAAGCTTTATGCACTCAACGGGCGTGGTTTCCAGCGGCTAAATGAGGCGCTCCTCACCCTTATCCCTAAGAAGCAGGATGCGGCATCCCTCTTCGACTATCGTCCTATCAGTCTCATTCATCTCATCGCGAAGCTGTTCGCGAAGGCGCTCTCTCTCCGGCTAGCACCGCATTTGGGCAAGTTGGTTTCCATGAACCAGAGCGCGTTTATTTCCGGCCGGAGCATCCATGACAATTTCCTCCTCGTTCAACAAACGGCTAGAATCCTCCACAACCTCAAGATGTCGCGGACGCTTCTCAAGCTCGACATCGCGAGAGCGTTCGACTCGGTGGCTTGGCCTTTTCTGCTCGACACGCTCCGGCACCTCTGCTTTGGAAACCGTTGGTGCGAGTGGATCTCTATTCTGCTATCCACCACTTCCACGTGTGTGCTCGTCAATGGCGTCCCTGGGCCGCTGATTCTTTACGCTTGCGGGCTGCGGCAAGGGGACCCTGTCTCTCCGATGCTCTTCGTCATTGTCATCGACGTGCTCAACTCGCTTCTCCAGCGAGCCGTCGAGCGAGGCCTCCTCCAGCGACTGACCACGAGGCACCTGGATTCGAGTGTCTCCCTCTATGCGGACGACGTTGTCATATTTTTCCACCACGACACCCGCGACCTCCGCACCATTCGCTGTCTACTCGACATCTTTGGCAAAGTCTCTGGGCTCCGCACAAACTTCGCCAAGTGCTCGGCATCGCCCATCCGGTGCACCGAGGAGCACGTTGCCATGATCGAGGCTGAGATGGCATGTTCGATTGCCCACTTCCCGGTGAAGCACCTTGGCCTCCCGCTCTCCATCTGCAAGCCCTCCACGACTGACCTCATGCCGCTTGTCAACAAGCTTGAGAAGAATCTCTCCACTTGGCTTGGGTCCATGCTCTCCCTCGGAGATCGCCTCCCGCTCTGCAGGCACGTCCTCTGCGCCTTGCCCATCCACATCCTCATCACCATCTCCGTCAACAAGACTATCCTCGCGCAGGTTAATTGGGTCATCCGAGGCTTCCTGTGGGTTGTCCGCAAGGATGCGCGAGGCGGGCAGTGTCGCGTCAATTGGGACCGAGTGTGCTGCCCCACCTCCCTCGGCGGCATGGGAATCCGTGACCTGCAGCGCATTGGTGTTGCCCTGCGCGCCAGATGGCTATGGCTCCAGCGCACCGACGCTTCGCGTCCCTGGAGTCAGCTTCACCCACGACCCGGCAGCCGTGCAGATTTTAAGAGCCTCGACCACCTGGGAGGTGCGAGATGGGCGTTCATGCAAGTTCTGGACGGATCCCTGGATCGAGGGCAAGTCCATCTCTGAGATTGCGCCCCTTGTTTTCTCTATGGTCTCTCGACATCATCACCGCGTCCGGACGGTGGCTGAGGGCCTTCCCGGGCGTGCGTGGGTGCGAGACATCGCCGACGCGCTCGTCTCCGCCGCCCTTGTCCAGTACATCGACCTCTGGCGCGCTTTGCAGACCACAACCCTCGCGGCCGGGCATGATATGCTGCACTGGAGGTGGACGGAGTCCGGCGTCTACTCGGCCAAGTCCTGCTATCTTGCGCTCTTCCACGACTCTATCTCGGATGCATCTTGGAAGCTTACCTGGAAGACATGGGCCCCCCTTCGCATCAAAGCCTTCATATGGCTGGCCCTGCAGGATCGGTGCTGGACGGCCGATCGCCTCGCCCGCCGTGGTTTACCTCACAACGACCGGTGCGTGCTTTGTGACCAGGCCACCGAGGACATGCACCATCTGTTCGCTTCTTGCCCTTTCTCTCGCCAAATTTGGCACGAGGTTCTCTCTTGGTGCAGATTGACCGCTACGATCCCAGACCCGGACACGCCTTTTGCGGATTGGTGGATCGACGCATGCTCCACATCGCCCCTGCTCTACGGAAGGGGCTAAACTCCATCATTGCCCTCACCGCCTGGGCAATCTGGAAACACCGGAATGGGTGTGTCTTCGACCAGCTGCACCCCTCCATCGCTAGCTTGCTTCGGTCTATTCAGGAAGACGCTCGCCTATGGGCTAGCGCCGGCGCCAACGGCTTGGCGATGATGATCTCTGAGAGATAGGCTCTAGCTTGATGTATCGGGGATGAGCAGCCCCTACCCTAACTGCTCATGCTACTTGAGCCCGCGCCAACTTGCGTACGCGTGGCCGCTGTAACAATTACCCTTTGTATTTTTTCACCCCTCCTATCAATGCAATGATACGCAATCTTTGCGTATTCACGAAAAAAAAGTTAAGGCACAACTTTGATCTTGTATGACTTTGCTATTTGCCAACGTGTTTACTTGTGTGAGCGTGTTTGGTGATCTTGTATAACCATGCAGAAGTTGGGTGTGTGCTCATTGTGTTTTATCCACTTGATACTTCATATGAGTAAATAAAATCCACCCATTGAAAAAGAAAATTGGCCAAAAAACACTATTTAAGTTGCTTTTCAAAGTTTACATAATAGGTTTTCTTTTTCAAAAGTGGCTACAGGGATAAGGTGTCACTAGCATTTTCCTGGTGGAAATATACTTAGTTGTTATCCCGCCTTGCAATCAAATGTCAACTACTTTTGTATGGATATTGCCTACTAGTGGTGTTTCGAGGACCAGTTCTTTTGAGTCATGGCTTTTGCAGAAACGGCTTCTCCATAGCGTGGGGAGAAGTTGCAGGGGAAATTAAGCTCTTGAGAGGCTATCGGTCCAATTCTTTTTTGCTTTTGTCCCTTTAGCTTATTTTTTGATTACCCTGCTAAAAACTAATAAGTGTTCGGTTGACCCAAATTTTGATCGAGAAAACAAAAACTTATGGATTGACTGATTTAGATAAGTGAAATCGACTCAGAGGGGAGATGGAGAGCTCTGGCGACCCATGGCGACTCCGCCCCGTCGCCCGGGCCCTCCCTTGGCGACCCCTCCTCGCCGGGCGTGCCCCGGCCCCTGCCCTCGCGTCTCCGACCCGGCCCGGCCGCGCCCTCCTCCCCGTCCGGTGCCTCCGCTCCGCGCCTCCGTTGGGCTGACCTCGCTGACGAGGAACTGGCCTCCCCTGCTGCCGGCCGTGGTGGTGATCCATCCCCCTCCCGTGCCCTTGTGCGCGGCGCGCCGCCGCATGTAGCCATTGGTCCGGCCTCCCTCGGGAGAGCCCGGTGCTCTGGTTCGCGGTGGGCGTCGTTGCCGTGACCGGCGAGCTCAGCTCGCCTGTCCGGGGCCCAAGGCGTTGCCTTGAGGAGGGGTGGCGGTCGCCGCCGCCGGGCTTGGGGTGTAGCGGGGCGCTCCGAGGTGGGCCCGGCCCACTCGTCGTGGCGCCCCTCGCCGGGCTCGTCGCGGTCGCCTGCTTGGTCGGCGCTCGGTGCCTCCTCGCCGTCCCCGGCTCCCCTCGTACGATGCTCGCCCTTCCGCCCATTCATCGCCGTGTTCGGGTCATCTCGTCTTCAGTTTTGATCCCCCTCTCTCCCCTGCGGCCTCCCCATGCTCACAGCAGCCATCCTCTCCCAAGATGGCGGCGGGGCGCATGGTCGAGGGGAACCTCCGCCGGGCGCCCCCCACCCCAGGCCGTGTCTTTGTTGGGCCGAGGCTCTCTTGGCCCCGGGCGGCTCTGGCCTGCCTAGCCCCCGCCCCCGTGGGCTGATCGAGGTGGACCGGGCCGCAGCTCTATGGCCTCGCGGGTGCCCTAGGCCCAGCCAGCCTAGATGGATTTGGCCGCCTGGCGGTTTCCTTGTCCCCCCTCCACTCCCGCAGCCGCCACCTTCTCCTCCTTCTCCCCCCGCCCCGCCGACTCGAGCTCCCCGCCCGACCTGCGTCCGCCCCCGGTTGCTTCTCCCCCCGGCGCATACCCCTCCGGTCCCTCCCCAGGCCAGGCCCTGGGAATGGTACGACGACGACGCGCGCCACAAGCGGTGGCTCGACGACCGGCGCGATCCCCCCTGCCCGCTGATACGTCCATTTTGGATCATGCTTTTATATCGATATTTATTGCATTATGGGCTGTTATTACACGTATGTCACAATACTTATGCCTATTCTCTCTTATTTTACAAGGTTTACATAAGGAGGAGAATGCCGATACAATTTGGAATTCAGGTGGAAAAAGAGCAAATATTAGAGACCTATTCTGCACAACTCCAAAAGTCCCGAAACTCCACGAAAGTTATTTCTGGAAATAATAAAAAATATTGAGCGGAAGAAGTACGTCAGAGGGGGGCCCACCTGGCCACGAGGGCGGGCGCGCCTACCCCTAGGCGTGCCCCCGCCTCGTGGGCCCCTGCTGGCTCTCCGGTGGCCATCTTCGCTATATGAGGTCTTTCATCGAGGAAAAATTATAAGCAACCTTTCGGGACGAGACTCCGCCGCCACGAGGCGGAACCTTGGCGGAACCAATCTAGGGCTCTGGCAGAGCTGTTCTGCCGGGGACACTTCCCTCCTGGTGGGGGAAATCATTGCCATCGTCATCACCAATGCTCCTCTCATCAGGAGAGGGCAATCTCCATCAACATCTTCGCCAGCACCATCTCCTCTCAAAATCCTAGTTATCTCTTGTATCCAATTCTTGTCTCCAAGTCCGGGATTGGTACTAGTAGGTTGCTAGTAGTGTTGATTACTCCTTGTAATTGATGCTAGTTGGTTTATTTGGTGGAAGATCATATTTTCAGATCCTTTATGCATCCCTCTGATTATGAACATGAATAAGCTTTGTGATTAGTTACGTTTGTTCCTGAGGACATGGGAGAAGTCTTGCTATTAGTAGTCATGTGAATTTGGTATTCGTTCGATATTTTGATGAGATGTATGTTGTCTAGCCTCTAGTGGTGTTATGTGAACGTCGACTACATAACACTTCACCATTATTTGGGCCTAGAGGAAGGCATTGGGAAGTAATAAGTAGATGATGGGTTGCTAGAGTGACAGAAGCTTAAACCCTAGTTTATGTGTTGCTTCGCAAGGGGCTGATTTGGATCCATATGTTTCATGCTACGGTTAGGTTTACCTTAATACTTTTGTTGTAGTTGCGGATGCTTGCAATAGAGATTAATCATAAGTGGGATGCTTGTTCAAGTAAGAACAGCACCCAAGCACCGGTCCACCCACATATCAAATTATCAAAGTACCGAACGAGAATCATATGAACGTGATGAAAACTAGCTTGACGATAATTCCCATGTGTCCTCGGGCGCGTTTTCCTCTATATAAGAGTTTGTCCAGGCTTGTCCTTTGCTACAAAAAGGATTGGGCCACCTTGCTGCACTTTATTTACTTTTGTTACTTGTTGCTCGTCACAAATTATCCTATCACAAAACTATCTGTTACCACTTATTTCAGTACTTGCAGAGAATACCTTGCTGAAAACCGCTTATCATTTCCTTCTGCTCCTCGTTGGGTTCGACACTCTTACTTATCGAAAGGACTACGATAGATCCCCTATACTTGTGGGTCATCAAGACTCTTTTCTGGCGCCGTTGTCGGGGAGTGAAGTGCCTTTGGTAGGTGGAATTTGGTAAGGAAAAATTTATATAGTGTGCTAAAATTTACTGTCACTTGTTACTATGGAAAGTAATCCTCTGAGGGGCTTGTTTGGGGTATCTTCACTCCGAACAGTAGAGCAAAGAGCTTCTCCTCAACCTACTGAACCTACTGAAAATGAAAATGTTCCATTTGAAGTTCCTTCGGGTATGTTAGAAAAACTGCTAGCTAATCCTTTTGTAGGCGATGGAACAAAGCATCCTGATGAGCACCTAATCTATGTGGATGAAGTTTGTGGATTATTTAAGCTTGCAGGTATACCCAATGATGTTGTTAAGAAGAAGGTCTTCCCTTTATCTTTGAAGGGAGATGCATCGATATGATATAGGCTATGTGATGATACGAGGTCATGGAACTATAAACGATTGAAATTGGAATTTCATCAGAAGTATTATCCTATGCATCTTGTTCATCGTGATCGCAATTATATATATATTTTTTGGCCTCGCGAAGGAGAAAGCATCGCTCAAGCTTGGGGGAGGCTTAAATCAATGTTATATTCATGCCCCAATCATGAGCTCCCAAGAGAAATAATTCTCCAAAGTTTTTATGCTCGGCTTTCTCGTAATAATCAATCCATGCTCGATACTTCTTGTGCTGGCTCTTTTATGATGAAGACTATTGAATTCAAATGGAATTTATTGGATAGAATTAAACGCAACTCTGAAGATTGGGATCTCGATGAAGGTAAGGAGTCAGGTATGACACCTAAGTTTGATTGTGTTAAAACTTTTATGGATACCAATGTTTTTCATAAATTTAGCACTAAATATGGACTTGACTCTGAGATAGTAGCCTCTTTCTGTGAATCTTTTGCTACTTATGTTGATCTCCCCAAGGAGAAGTGGTTTAAATATCATCCTCCCATAGAAGTAAAAGTAGATGCACCTACTAAAGTTGAAGAAAAGACTGTCACTTATAATGATCCTATTGTTCCTACTTCTTATGTTGAGAAACCACCTTTCCCTGTTAGAATAAAGGATCATGCTAAAGCTTTAACTGTGGTTTGTAAAAGCAATATTAGAACTTATACACCTCCTGAGCAAATTAAAGTTGAACCTAATATTGCTATTGTTAAAGATCTCTTAGCTGATAATATTGATGGGCATGTTATTTATTTCTGCGGTGAAACTGCTAGAATTGCCAAACCTTGTGCTAAAGATAAACATAGACCTGTGTTAGGCATACCTGTTATTTCTGTTAAAATAGGAAATCACTGTTATCATGGCTTATGTGATATGGGTGCTAGTGCAAGCGCTATACCAATTGCCTTATACAACAAAATTAAGCATGATATTGCACCTGCTGAGTTGGAACATATTGATGTCACAATTAAGCTTGCCAACAGAGATACTATATCACCAATGGGAATTGTTAGAGATGTTGAAGTCTTGTGTGGGAAAACTAAATATCCTGCTGATTTTCTTGTTCTTGGTTCCCCACAAGATAGCTTCTGTCCCATTATATTTGGTAGACCCTTCTTGAACACTGTCAATGCTAAAATAGACTGTGAAAAGAATGTTGTTACTATTGGTTTGGGTGATATGTCTCATGAGTTTAATTTCTCTAAATTTAGTAGACAACACCGTGAAGAAGAATTGCCTAGTAAGGATGAAATTATCGGTCTTGCTTCTATTGCTGTACCTCCTAGAGATCCTTTAGAACAATGTTTGCTAGACCATGAAAATGATATGTTTATGAATGAAAGAAGGGAAATAGATGAAGTATTCTTTAAACAGAACCTATTTCAAACACAATTTGCCTGTTGAAACTTAGGGGATCCTCCTCCACCCAAGGGTGATCCCGTGTTTGAGCTTAAACCGTTGCCTGATACTCTTAAATATGCTTATCTTGATGAAAAGAAGATATATCCTGTTATTATTAGTGCTAACCTTTCAGAGCATGAAGAAGAGAGATTATTGAAAACTCTAAAGAAGCACCGAGCTGCTATTGGATATACTCTTGATGATCTTAAGGGCATTAGTCCCACTCTATGTCAACATAAAATAAATTTGGAAGAAGATGCCAAACCAGTCCGTGATCATCAAGGAAGGCTGAATCCTAAGATGAAAGAAGTGGTAAGAAAAGAAATACTAAAGCTTCTGGAGGCAGGTATAATTTATCCCGCTGTCGATAGTCAGTGGGTAAGTCCTGTCCATTGTGTCCCTAAGAAGGGAGGTATTACCGTTGTTCCTAATGATAAAGATGAATTGATTCCGCAAAGAATTATTACAGGTTATAGGATGGTAATTGATTTCCGCAAATTAAATAAGGCTACTAAGAAAGATCATTACCCCTTACCTTTTATCGATCAAATGCTAGAAAGATTATGCAAACATACACACTTTTGCTTTCTAGATGGTTATTCTGGTTTCTCTCAAATACCTGTGTCAGCTAATGATCAATCAAAGACTACTTTTACTTTCCCTTTTGGTACTTTTGCTTATAGACGTATGCCTTTTGGTTTATGTAATGCACCCGCTACCTTTCAAAGATGCATGATGGCTATATTCTCTGACTTTTGTGAAAAGATTTGTGAGGTTTTCATGGACGATTTCTCCGTCTATGGATCCTCTTTTGATGATTGCTTGAGCAACCTTGATCGAGTTTTGCAGAGATGTGAAGAAACTAATCTTGTCTTGAATTGGGAAAAGTTTCACTTTTATGGTGTGACGCCCCCGATTCAATCGTACACTAATCATGCACGCAAATGTGTACGATCAAGATCAGGGACTCACGGGAAGATATCACAACACAACTCTAAAACATAAATAAGTTATACAAGCATCATAATACAAGCCAGGGGCCTCGAGGGCTCGAATACAAGTGCTCGATCATAGACGAGTCAGCGGAAGCAACAATATCTGAGTACAGACATAAGTTAAACAAGGTGCCATAAGATGGCTAGCACAAACTGGGATACAGATCGAAAGAGGCGCATGCCTCCTGCCTGGGATCCTCCTAGCTACTCCTGGTTGTCGTCCAAGCAGCTGCACGTAGTAGTAGGCACCTTGATTGTAGTAGTCGCCATCGACGGTGGCGTCGCCCTGGGCTCCATCGTGCTGTTGCAGCAATCGAGTAGAGATAGGGGAAAAGGGGAAACAATGCAACCGTGAGTACTCATCCAAAGTACTGCAAGCAAGGAGCTACACTACATATGCATGGATATATGTGTAAAGGGCCATATCGGTGGGTGAATCGCAGAATGCCGAATAAGAGGGGATAGCTAGTCTTATCGAAGACTATGCTTCGGGTCACCTTCGCCTTGCAACAGGAGAAGAGGGTAGGTTGAAGTCCTCCAAGTAACATCACATAGCAATAATCCTACCCGCGATCCCTCCTCGTATCCACGAGAGAGAGCGACCACCGGTTGTATCCGCACTTGGAAGGGTGTGTTTTATTAAGTATCCGGTTCTAGTTGTCATAAGGTCAAGGTACAACTCCAAGTCGTCCTGTTATCAAGATCACGACTATTCAATAGATTAACTTCCTGCAGGGTGCACCACATAACCCAACACGCTTGATCCCATTTGGCGGACACACTTTCTCGGTCATGCCCGACCGCTGAAGATCAACACGCCGCAGCCCCACCTAGGCTCAACAGAGAGGTCAAGACGCGGTCTAAACCTAGGCGCCAGTGGGTCCGGGCCCATCACCTGAACACACAGACGTTGCGAGGGCGGCCGAAGCAGACCTAGCCTAGTGGCGTTCGATCCAATTCGGCGCGCGCTCGATCCGCCGACGTCATGAAGTGCTTGGCCGATACCACGACGCCGAGTGCCCATATCTTTCCCACGTAGTTGTTTAGTGCGATAGGCCCGTAGCCAACTCAGATCAAATACCAAGATCTCGTTAAGCGTGTTAAGTATCCGCGAACGCCGAACAGGCCAGGCCCACCTCTCGCTAGGCGGTCTCAACCTGCCTGCCGCTCCGCCACAAAGATCCACTCATGGGTGCTCCAACAGCCGACCGACTTTAGTCTCCACATGTATCATGTATAAAGTATATAGTATATAACCGTGATCACCTCCCGAGTGATCACGGCCCGATAGTATAGCATAGCAGACGGACAAGAATGTAGGGCCACAGATGAAAATACTAGCATCCTATACTAAGCATATAGGATTGCAGGTAAAGGTAACAACAGTGGTAACAAGGACAGGCTATGCATCAGGATAGGTATAACGGAAAGCAGTAACATGCTACACTACTCTAATGCAAGCAGTATAGAGTAGAATAGGCGATATCTAGTGATCAAGGGGGGGGGCTTGCCTGGTTGCTCAGACAAGAAGGAGGGGTCGTCGGTGACGTAGTCGACCACAGGGGCATCAGCATCGTCACGGGGTCTACCGGAGAGAAGAGGGGGGAGAAACAGTAAATACATATCAAGCAAGTGCATAACAGGACAACAAGCAGAGCTAGACGTGTTCTAACGCGGTATGAGGTGATACCGGTGAAGGGGGGAAACATCCGGGAAAGTATCCCCGGTGTTTCGCGTTTTCAGACAAACGAACCGGAGATGGATTGTTGCATGTTTGCTATGCTAGGGACGTGTGGTGAACGAATGGACAACGTATTTGGATTCGTCTCGCCGTTCTAAACAACTTTCATGTACAAAACATTTCCATTCGAGTTACAAATTATTTTATATGATTTTTTTAACAATATTCTAGATTTTCTAAATTACTTTTAATTAGAGTTGACCAAGTCAATTTGACTAGTCAAAAGGGAGGTGTGACCCACATATCATAGGCTTAGACATTTTTAATCTAATTTATATTTTATCTAACAGTAGGGTCCAAATGTCATATACACTACACCTAACCACTAATTAGCCTAACTACTGATTAGCTACTAACCTAAATAGGGCCGGTCTCATCCAGAGACGCAGCCGGCCACACACACATGGCCGCACACACACACGCTGCACACACACACACAGACACACACACACACACACACACACACACACAGGGCCGGCCAGAGGCACACAGCCGGCCACACACGGCGCACACACACACTGGACACGCCACACATGGCCATGGCCAGGCAGCAGCCGACATAGCAAGCAGCAGTAGCGGCAGGAGTAGGTAAGGGCAGTAGCTATGCAACGGTAAAAGTAGAAGGCAGCAAGTGTGCGCGCGCGGCTGGGAACAGCAGCCCCGAGGAAGGCAAGGCACGGGCGGCGCGTGAGGAACGGGGGCAGGGCGTGGCCAAGGAGTGACCCAGGGCGGCTAGGACGCGACGGGAGTGCGGCCACGGGCGGTGAGCGCCCCGGGAGCAGAGCTTCAACTATGGCAACCACTGACGGGCACGGGAGCGGCGGTAAACTGTACGATTCGAAGGGATAAGCGAGGGAATCGACTGAGGGGCTCACCCCGATGCTCGTGGATGAGGTAGGGAGGTCGGGGGAGCTCGGGAGGCGGCAAATCTGACGACGAACGACGGCGGCCATGGCGGGGAAGATGGCTCGATCCACGCGTTTGGTGCGGATCCGGTTCAACGGATGTACTGGGATGACGGAGTCGAGGAAGAGGAAGTCCCTGGACGACCTCCCAGTCGCCGGGGAGGACAGTGGCCACGGGGACGGCGACGACGCGTCGATGACAGCTCGGACACGAGGTTCAGAGGAGAAGCACGAGTTGGAGAGGGGAATTTCGGGGCTAGGGTTCGTCAACGAGGTCGGGGTAACACTTATACACCTCCAGGGGCGCTCGATGATCGACACGAGGCAATCCAGACGTGGGACGGCGTGTGCAGCGCGAGCATAGTGCCATGGCGCTGTGCCTCGGCCTTCCTCCCAGACGTGAAGCGGAGAGGCCAAGGTGGGCTGCGTGAGTGTTCTTGTAGCACTTTGGTCTATCTTGCATAGTGGTCCATTTGCTTTTTTTCATAGACTGTTTTGTATTTCTTATAGTAAATGACTTTTGTTCACATTCAAACTTGGCACATAAATCAAATGCAATACTTTGAAAAAGGCACCAAAAGTTTGGGGTCATTTGTAAATATATAACCATTTGTTTATTTTGAAAAGGTTATTTATTTTGTTTTGTTTTAGGACCACTTTATATTTTATTAGGGATGAATTGGTGAGTCAAATGATGTTGGATCATTCATGGAAATTAGTTGAATATTTGCAACCCAATGAACATTTTTTATGAAACTATAATTTGACTTGTTATTTGATTTGTATTTGAACTTACTTTGAAGCAAGTGCGGTTTAGCAAAATTTTAATTATGATGACCTAGCATCATTAACAGTGTTTACTGTAGCTTAACTATCGGGTGTCACAAATCTCCTCCACTACAAGAAATCTCGTCCCGAGATTTAAGCGGTGGAGTAAGGGGGGAGGTGCTGGTAGCGAAAAACCTAACGAGTCTTCTCGGTCTTGGCTGCCCGTCGAAGAGATTGATCCCTTTCGTTGATGTCTTCATTTCTCTCCTTCAAGTCACCATGATCAAGTCGTTATCCTTTCTTCGGGATTTCCATCGTCCTACGAACGCGACCAAGGGGAAAAACACCGGAAGAACGCATATCCACAAAGCTAGGCATCTGACGGTAAACTCAATGGGAAATACACAAGGTACCCACGAGTAGTATTTCAGTGAATTCGTTGAGTGCAATATACGATGGTACCAAAGTTTCAAACGGGTAGGCAATCATTCGATGACTAGACAGAAGCTGGAATGGGGGTTTGAACAACGAGAATAACATTGTGTTTGATTCCAGGATGAATAATGGTATAGCATTCAGCTCGTGAATCACATACAAAGCCAGGTGCAAAGGATACATTAGAATCCGGGTTATAAAGAAGAGTCAGATTTCGATCCAGTGGACCTGTGGGTTATGGGCCCACCATGTGGGTTGAAAGTAGGAAGGGTGGTGACATCTTGCACAGCCGCGGCGGGGAGGCATGTCAGTGGATAGCTTGTCTGCTATGTCGGCAACAATGTCGGTACCAAGGACGGGGAACGAAGTGAACCATTTTCCTGCTCGTTGAACGAGGCGGACCAATAGGCAAGGTTCTCGTCCATCGGTGGCTACCGGAATGTCATCAACAATAGTAGCAGGGTCTTACTGACAGAGTGGTACAACGAGGTGTTTACATAAGCAGGAAATATTATCGCTTATATAATTTGGATCACAAGGAGGTTTAAACAAACCAATGGAAAGGAAAAGTGATTATCAGGTTTAAACAGAACAATGGAAAGGAAAATGTGTATACACACATATTTCAAGGGTATATCCTTCCCAAGGACAAGTAGAGCATGATATCCATGACAGTATATAATGTAGAAAACCCTTTAGGCAAGGGGAGAGAGATTTCATGATATTATCCCGACAACGGTGTTTGGATAATTGAGCAAGAAATATTTAGCATTGGGCTTCAAATGCTCTTATTGAAAATCGGAGTACCACAGACATGCTTCGAGATAGCATTGACGTGGTCTTCAAGCAAGGGTCAGACTCTGGATACATGAAGGATCCATCAGGAACAACTTATAGATAAGTCTTATGATTTCCTCATGGAAGAATCGCTAAGCTTGCTAAAAGGAAACTATAACAATAGGTCCTCCGCCAGGTGCTAGGCATGACATCACCTTACCGGGTCATATAAAGACCAATGTTATAACTCTTGAAAATATGTTCCAACCATCATATCTCGACCGAGGTTCAGATCTGATTGGGGTCGATACCTCGCACTCGGGATGCCCGAGAAGAAAAGGTGCAAAACAAATTGTCGAGATGACATTGTAAGATTCTCGGAAATGAACTATGGAAGCGAGTTCTGAATCAATAGTTCATCATTAAATCATAGAGAGGGTGAGGAGGTGGTTGATGAACTCAGCGACAATTCATTGAGATTTCCAAAAGATGGATTTCCACAATTATGTGAACAAGGAGATAACATTTGTCAGATCAAATGATATAATGAGGTATGCTCGAGGAAAACATACACAATTAAACATTGGTTGAAAGGTGCACCCAAAATATGGGTTGGGTTGCACGGCCAATGTTAGAATGGTGATTCAATTAGCGAAGGACTTAGAATGAACTATCGCCCATTCACTTCAAAGCAATAGGGTTGCTAGAAGTTTTGAATTCACACGTCATAGCTCCATTGTCGGTATTCCGGTTGAAAACAATACGGGGACCAAGGAATGAACGAAGATGGCAAGAAGTATTATGATATCAAGAATTTTAAGAGGTGGTGAAATTCTCACCACATTCTTGATAAAAGAGATGGTAATACTTCGAGGTAAGGAAGATCAATCGCTGGGTAGCAGGGATCTCAAGGTTTACACAAAACACGAACAAGTTGTGTTGAACGGAAGGCAATAAAGTGGTCGATGAGAAGGATGGTATTACCCATCATGAATTCAATTGAATTCCTGGAAGAGCTCATAAGGTTGATGATGATCACGACACAATTGTCGAGAGATTTCATGCAGATGTAGTCAATCAAGATTTACATCAAGTCAAAGGAATGATGAAGCAAGAGGTTATTGGAACCACGATTCTGACACAAACTCGAACTCAAGCTTGTTGTTTAAGGTGAAAGGGTATGACGAGGAAAATCGACGTAAGCTTAGCTATCGTCGCAAATTGGTGCTCCGAGAATAAGGACCAGGTAGCATAGTTAGAATCGTCACGACAATGATATAGCCAAACAGGCTAGGAATGGCGTGATTGGGTACAAACTCGTACTTATAGAAGCTTACTGAAGAGTTGTTGAACCGTAGAGCGGACTCGGTTCAGTTATCGGTGTCTTTGAGTGTTTAATAACTCAGAGCCCGTGAAAAATTGGAATCAGTGGGAAGGTAGCACTTGATGAAGAACTCATAAGAAGTTATGCAGTTCCATGATAACCTCGAGATACCAGGGGGGTAATACTCGACACAAGATCAAAGTAAAGGTTGGACTGGTGTATTGATCCATGGGAGACAATTGTTTTCACTTGTCCGAGAAATGGAATCAAAGAAGAACAATCATGGTTGGAACCACGGTTGTAAGGGATCAATTCACAGATACCATATGTTAGCTATCAAGGAAATAATTATTATTACAAGAAGCTTCCATGATAGGATATACATCGCGTCCATGGGCATGAACACAAAGTTCAAGGTCGACTCCACTTCCTCAATGCATAATCTTCCATTCACCTCTCGATTTCAAGATGACATTAGTTGTTGAAAGTTTTACGGTGCAATACCAGATAAGTATGACTCGTGAAATCTTTCGGTTCACACCAATGAGGGAAGGCGTTGGTTCAATCCCATCGGGCTCCTTACGAACATATACCATAAGCTTCAAGAGTAAATATTACCAGCTCGAAAGCGAGCATGGTTGACAAAAGGAAAGGATACAATTTACCAAAGGCATTATGTATCGGAGAAAGAACTCACAAAGTGATTAATTATGAAGGACACCGTCGGATAATAATCCAACGGTGGATATGGCGATCCACAATGGGGCTGATATGAGTATCGATACCCAATCGAGGAAGAAAGATTGCAAATGCATCGGTTTATAGAACAGCTGAATAGTTCAACGCTTAATTAGCAAAGTAATTATGATTCTCAAATCAAGGGATCAGGAGCAAATGTTCGATAAAGAATGGATAAGCTGAATAGACTTAGGGTACAATCAGCGACAATTGGATTGGTCGAGAACCAATTCCGCTTAAAAGAATGGCAGCTCAAATTAAAAGGTAATTTATAAGGATCAATGATGATTGCGTGTATTCGCAAACATATTGAGTCATTAGACCCAAAATGATAATGACAAGGAATGTCAATAAGACTACAAGACTTATGGGATTAACCATAATGCGAGCAAGCAAGAATTTCAAGAGCCAAAGGCTCCAGAGGATTTTCGAAGATCGAATAGTATTTTGAAGACTTTTGTGAAACTCATGAACAAGCGGGATGAGCGGATACTCGACAAGTGCGAGGATTTATTTGAAGGGGTATTCATGTGGCAAAGAACTGCTAGGCAGTAGGCACGAAGTATTCTCGAACAATAGAGAAAACTTTGGGTATCTTGTAATAACAAGATCAATGGGGGATGATCGTAAGAATGGCAAGTGTAAGTAGTTATCCATAAGGATTTATCGGTGGTCGGGAATAGCAAACGCGATGAACACAAGTTCTCGGGTTAACAATGGAGAGTATCTTGAGGTCTTTTGGTGCAGCGAGACGATCATCATAATAAGGGCCCTCCGGTGAAAGTGATAACGAGATCCTAATGTTAGATTTGGTAAACTTCATTTAACCCGAATAGAGGAGAGATCAGAGGCCCGAGTAAAGGTCGAGGAGTAAAAGATCCTACTACCACCCAATGGCGACGCAGCCCGTAATACACACAGCCATGTTAGTAAAAGTTTTGCAATGTCTAGACTCAACTTCGCCAAGGAGTTGGAAAGGGGATTCCTACAGCAATCGGCTCGATACCAACTTTGACGCTTCGATTCAATCGTACACTAATCATGCACGCAAATGTGTACGATCAAGATCGTGGACTCACGGAAGATATCACAACACAACTCTAAAACATAAATAAGTCATACAAGCATCATAATACAAGCCGGGGGCCTCGAGGGCTCGAATACAAGTGCTCGATCATAGACGAAGTCAGCGGAAGCAACAATATCTGAGTACGGACATAAGTTAAACAAGGTGCCATAAGATGGCTAGCACAAACCGGGATACAGATCGAAGAGGCGCAGGCCTCCCGCTCGATCCTCCTAGCTACTCCCGGTCGTCGTTAGCGGGCTGCACGTAGTAGTAGGCACCTCCGTGTAGTAGTCGCCATCGACGGTGGCGTCGCGCCTCGGCTCCATCGTCCGTTGCAGCAATCGAGTAGAGATAGGGGAAAACGGGGAAACAATGCAACCGTGAGTACTCATCCAAAGTACTCGCAAGCAAGGAGCTACACTACATATGCATGGATATATGTGTAAAGGGCCATATCGGTGGACCTGAATCTGCAGAATGCCGTAATAAGAGGGGATAGCTAGTCTTATCGAAGACTACGCTTCGTCACCTTCGCCTTGCAACAGGGAGAAGAGGGTAGGTTGAAGTCCTCCAAGTAACATCACATAGCAATAATCCTACTCGCGATCCCTCCTCGTATCCCCGAGAGAGCGACCACCGTTGTATCCGCACTTGGAAGGGTGTGTTTTATTAAGTATCCGGTTCTAGTTGTCATAAGGTCAAGGTACAACTCCAAGTCGCCCTGTTATCAAGATCACGGCTATTCGAATAGATTAACTTCCTGCACGCTTGATCCCATTTGGCCGACACACTTTCTCGGTCATGCCCGCCGCGAAGATCAACACGCCGCAGCCCCACCTAGGCTCAACAAAGAGGTCAAGACGCCGGTCTAAACCTAGGCGCCAGGGTCTGGGCCCATCACCCTGAACACACACCGCACGCTTGTAGGGTGGCCGAAGACCTAGCCTAGTGGCGTTCCGGTCCAATTCGCGCTAGCGCCGCTCGGCCGTGATGTCACGAAGTGCTTCGGCCGATACCACGACGCCGAAAGTGCCCATATCTTTCCCACGTAGTTGTTTAGTGCGATAGGCCCGTGAGCCAACTCATATCAAATACCAAGATCTCGTTAAGCGTGTTAAGTATCCGCGAACGCCGAACAGGGCCAGGCCCACCTCTCTCCTAGGCGGTCTCAACCTGCCCTGTCGCTCCGCCACAAAGATCCACTCGCGGGTGCTCCACCAGCCGACCCGACTTTAGTCTCCACATGTATCATGTATAAAGTATATAGTATATACCCGTGATCACCTCCCGAGTGATCACGGCCCGATAGTATAGCATAGCAGACGGACAAGAATGTAGGGCCACAGATGAAAATACTAGCATCCTATACTAAGCATATAGGATTGCAGGTAAAGGTAACAACAGTGGTAACAAGGACAGGCTATGCATCAGGATAGGTATAACGGAAAGCAGTAACATGCTACACTACTCTAATGCAAGAAATATAGAGTAGAATAGGCGATATCTGGTGATCAAGGGGGGGGGGGGGCTTGCCTGGTTGCTCAGACAAGAAGGAGGGGTCGTCGGTGACGTAGTCGACCACTGGGGCATCAAAGATCGCCACGGGTCTACCGGAGAGAAGAGGGGGGAGAAACAGTAAATACATAGCAAGAAAGTGCATAACAGGGCAACAAGCAGAGCTAGACGTGTTCTAACGCGGTATGAGGTGATACCGGTGAAGGGGGGAAACATCCGGGAAAGTATCCCCGGTGTTTCGCGTTTTCAGACAAACGAACCGGAGATGGATTGTTGCATGTTCGCTATGCTAGGGACGTGTGGTGAACGAATGGACAACGTATTTGGATTCGTCTCGCCGTTTTGAACAACTTTCATGTACAAAACATTTCCATTCGAGTTACAAATTATTTTATATGATTTTTTAACAATATTCTAGATTTTCTAAATTACTTTTAATTAGAGTTGACCAAGTCAATTTGACTAGTCAAAAGGGAGGTGTGACCCACATATCATAGGCTTAGAAATTTTTAATCTAATTTATATTTTATCTAACAGTAGGGTCCAAATGTCATATACACTACACCTAACCACTAATTAGCCTAACTACTGATTAGCTACTAACCTAAATAGGGCCGGTCTCATCCAGAGAGGCAGCCGGCCACACACACATGGCCGCACACACACACACACACGCTGCACACACACACACACACACACACACACACACACACACACACACACACACACACACACACACACACACACACACACACACACACACACACAGGGCCGGCCAGAGGCACACAGCCGTGGCACAGCCGGCCACACACGGCGCACACACACACTGGACACGCCACACATGGCCATGGCCAGGCAGCAGCCGGCATAGCAAGCAGCAGTAGCGGCAGGAGCAGGTAAGGGCAGTAGCTATGCAACGGTAAAAGTAGAAGGCAGCAAGTGTGCGCGCGCGACTGGGAACAGCAGCCTGCGGCTGCGGCAAGTGCGCAGACGCGGTGCGCAGCGAGCGCAGCCCCGAGGAAGGCAAGGCACGGGCGGCGCGTGAGGAACGGGGGCAGGGCGTGGCCAAGGAGTGACCCAGGGCAGCTAGGACGCGACGGGAGTGCGGCCACGGGCGGTGAGCGCGCCGGGAGCAGAGCTTCAACTATGGCGACCACTAACGGGCACAGGAGCGGCGGTAAACTGTACGATTCGAAGGGATAAGCGAGGGAATCGACTGAGGGGCTCACCCCGATGCTCGTGGACGAGGTAGGGAGGTCGGGGGAGCTCGGGAGGCGGCAAATCTGACGACGAACAACGGCGGCCATGGCGGGGAAGATGGCTCGATCCACGCGTTTGGTGCGGATCCGGTTCAACGGATGTACTGGGATGATGGAGTCGAGGAAGAGGAAGTCCCTGGACGACCTCCCGATCGCCGGGAGGACAAGGGTCATGGGACGGCGACGACGATCGATGACAGCTCGGACACGAGGTTCAGAGGAGAAGCACGAGTTGGAGAGGGGAATTTCGGGGCTAGGGTTCGTCAACGAGGTCGGGGTAACACTTATACACCTCCAGGGGCGCTCGATGATCGACACGAGGCAATCCAGACGTGGACGGCGTGTACGCGCGAGCATAGTGCCATGGCGCCTGTGCCTCGGCCTTCCTCCTGTACGTGAAGCAGGAGAGGCCGAAGGTGGGCTGCGTGTTGTTCTTGTAGCACTTTGGTCTATACTGCATAGTGGTCCATTTGCTTTTTTTTCATAGACTGTTTTGTATTTCTTATAGTAAATGACTTTTGTTCACATTCAAACTTGGCACATAAATCAAATGCAATACTTTGAAAAAGGCACCAAAAGTTTGGGGTCATTTGTAAATATATAACCATTTGTTTATTTTGAAAAGGTTATTTATTTTGTTTTGTTTTAGGACCACTTTATATTTTATTAGGGATGAATTGGTGAGTCAAATGATGTTGGATCATTCATGGAAATTAGTTGAATATTTGCAACCCAATGAACATTTTTTTATGAAACTATAATTTGACTTGTTATTTGGATTTGTATTTGAACTTACTTTGAAGCAAGTGCGGTTTAGCAAAATTTTAATTATGATGACCTAGCATCATTAACAGGTGTTTACTGTAGCTTAACTATCGGGATGTCACATATGGTTAGTGAAGGTATTGTCTTGGGGCATAAAGTTTCTGAAAGAGGTATTGAGGTTGACAAAGCCAAGGTTGATGCTATTGAAAAGATGCCATGTCCCAAGGACATCAAAGGTATAAGAAGTTTCCTTGGTCACGCCGGTTTTTATAGGAGGTTCATTAAGGACTTCTCAAAAATTTCTCGGCCTCTGACTAATTTATTACAAAAATATATACCTTTGTCTTTGATGATGATTGTGTAGAAGCATTTGAAATACTTAAGAAAGCATTGATCTCTGCACCTATTGTTCAGCCACCTGATTGGAATTTACCCTTTGAAATTATGTGTGATGTTAGTGATTATGTTGTAGGTGCTGTTCTAGGGAAAAGAGTTGATAAAAAATTAAATGTTATTCAATATGCTAGTAAGACTCTAGACAATGCTCAAAGAAATTATGCTACTACTGAAAAGGAATTCTTAGCAGTTGTATTTGCTTGTGATAAGTTCAGACCTTATATTGTTGATTCTAAAGTAAATATTCACACGGATCATGCTGCTATTAAATATCTTATGGAAAAGAAAGATGATAAACCTAGACTTATTAGATGGGTTCTCTTGCTACAAGAATTTGATTTACATATTGTTGATAGAAAAGGAGTTGAGAACCCCGTTGCAGACAACTTGTCTAGGTTAGAAAATATTCCTGATGACCCAGTACCTATTGATGATAGCTTTCCTGATGAGCAATTAAATGTCATAAATGCCTCTCGTAGTACTCCGTGGTATGCTGATTATGCTAATTACATTGTTGCTAAATTTATACCACCTAGTTTCACTTACCAGCAAAAGAAAAAGTTTTTCTATGATTTGAGACATTACTTCTGCGATGACCCACATCTTTATAAAGAAGGAGGAGATGGTGTTATTAGACGTTGTGTACCTGAGCATGAACAGGAACAGATCCTACGCAAGTGTCACTCCGAGGCTTATGGAGGGCACCACGCTGGAGATAGAACTGCACATAAGGTATTGCAATCCGGTTTTTATTGGCCTACTCTCTTCAAGGATACCCGTAAGTTTGTCTTATCTTGTGATGAATGTCAAAGAATTGGTAATATTAGTAGACGTCAAGAAATGCCTATGAACTATTCACTTGTTATATAACCATTTGATGTTTGGGGCTTTGATTATATGGGACCTTTTCCTGCCTCTAATGGATATACACATATTTTAGTTGCTGTCGATTACGTTACTAAGTGGGTAGAAGCTATTCCAACTAGTAGTGCTGATCATAACACTTCTATTAAGATGCTTAAAGAAGTTATTTTTCTGAGGTTTGGAGTCCCTACATATTTAATGACTGATGGTGGTTCACATTTTATTCATGGTGCTTTCCGTAAAATGCTTGCTAAGTATGATGTTAATCATAGAATTGCATCCCCTTATCACCCACCTTCTAGTAGTCAAGTAGAATTGAGTAATAGATCCAAGAAACTTGATGATGCATTATGGGCCTATAGAACTGCATATAAAAATCCTATGGGTATGTCTCCGTATAAAATGGTTTATGGAAAAGCATGTCACTTACCTCTCGAACTAGAACATAAGGCATACTGGGCTATTAAAGAGCTCAACTATGATTTCAAACTTGCCGGTGAGAAGAGGTTATTTGATATTAGCTCACTTGATGAATGGAGAACCCAAGCTTATGAAAATGCCAAGTTGTTTAAAGAAAAAGTTAAAAGATGGCATGACAAAAGGATACAAAAGCGTGAGTTTAACGTAGGTGATTATGTATTGCTATACAACTCTCGTTTAAGATTTTTTGCAGGAAAACTTCTCTCTAAATGGGAAGGCCCCTACGTTATCAAGGAGGTATATCGTTCCGGTGCCATAAAAATCAACAACTTCGAAGGCACAAATCCGAAGGTGGTGAACGGTCAAAGAATTAAACATTATATCTCAGGTAATCCCATAAATGTTGAAACCAATGTTATTAAAACTGTAACCCCGGAGGAATACATAAGGGACACTTTCCGGAACGTTTCAGACTCCAAAAAGGAATAGGAAAACAGGCAGGAACTATGCAAAAAGATATTAATCCTGGAGCAGGAGATTGATGACTTGAGGGATCAAAATTTTGTCCTCAGGCGCAAATTAAGGAAGAAGCCTACGCCATCAACCAAATCATCATCTTCTTCACCACCAAAGAAGGAGACATAATCACATGGGTATGGGCACTCCCCTTGGCAACTGCCAAGCTTGGGGGAGGTGCCCCGATATCGTATCACCATCACACTCCTATCTTTACCGTTTTTCTTAGTTCGATCCTTTTAGTAGTATCTTGATCTAGTAGAATAAAGTTTATGGCATGATCTAGTTTTGAGTTTTGCTTTATGATCTCTCTATGTAACCGAGTCCGTGAGCTATATAATAAATATTAGTGTTGAGTCAAGGGCTTGATTATTTTGCCATGATCCTGAGTGAATAAAAGAAAAGAGAAAAAGAATAAAAAATAAATAAAGAGTTCATATTGATCTTATTGAGAGTAATGACTTCACATAAAAAGAGTATGATGATTAAAAGTTGTTGGGAGTTGGCAAACATAGCTTTGGTCATCGTTGCAATAAATAGGAAGTAATAAAGAAAGAGAGGTTTCACATATAAATATATTATCATGGACATCTTTTATGATTGGGAGCACTCAAAATATGACATGCTAAAGAGTTGACGTTGGACAAGGAAGACAACGTAATGGGTCACGTTTTCTTATATCTGAGATAAAGTATACTGTCATGGATCATCCAACATGTTGAGCTTGCCTTTCCCCCTCATGCTAGCCAAGTTCTTAGCACCAAGTAGAGATACTACTTGTGCTTCCAAAAACCCTTAAACCAGTTTTGCCATGAGAGTCCACCATACCTACCTATGGATTGAGTAAGATCCTTCAAGTAAGTTGTCATCAGTGCAAGCAATAAAAATTGCTCTCTAAATATGTATGACTTATTAGTGTGGGAGAAAATAAGCTTTATACGATCTTGTGATGTGGAAGAAATAAAAGCGACGGACTGCATAATAAAGGTTCATATCACAAGGGGCAATATAAAGTGACGTTCTTTCGCATTACGATTTTGTACATCCAACCATAAAAGCGCATGGCAACCTCTGCTTCCCTCTGCGAAGGGCCTATCTTCTATTATTATCTTCTACCTTATGGAAGAGTCATGGTGATCTTCACCTTTCCTTTTTACATTTTATCCTGTGGCAAGCACAGGGTGTTGGAAAGATCCTGATAGATATATCTAATTGGATGTACGGGAGCATGAGTTATTATTGTTGACATTACCCTTGAGGTAAAAGGTTGGGAGGCGAAACTATAAGCCCCTATCTTTCTCTGTGTCCGATTAAAACTCCGTAACCACAAGTATTGCGTGAGTGTTAGAAATTATGAAAGACTAAATGATAGTTGAGTATGTGGACTTGCTACAAGCTCTGACATAGACTCTTTCTGATGTTATGATAAATTGCAATTGCTTCAATGACTGAGGTTATAGTTTGTTGGTTCTGAATAAAGTTTCTGATTCATACTTTGTGTTCTGAATATATTATTACTTGAGCATAAGAAATCATATGACAATATTCATATATGTTGCTGTTATGAGAATAATCATGATGCCCTCATGTCCGTATTTTATTTTATCGACACCTCTACCTCTAAACATGTGGACATATTTATCGTTATCGGCTTCCGCTTGAGGACAAGCGAGGTCTAAGCTTGGGGGAGTTGATACCTCCATTTTGCATCATGCTTTTGTATCGATATTTATTGCATTATGGGCTATTATTACACGTTATGTCACAATACTTATGCCTATTCTCTCTTATTTTACAAGGTTTACATAAGGAGGGAGAATGCCGGCAGCTGGAATTCTGGGCTGGAAAAGGAGCAAATATTAGAGACCTATTCTACACTACTCCAAAAGTCCTGAAACTCCACGAAAGTTATTTTTGGAAATAATAAAAAATATTGAGCAGAAGAAGTACGTCAGAGGGGGCCCCACCTGGCCACGAGGGCGGGGGCGCGCCCTACCCCCCTGGGCGTGCCCCCCTGCCTCGTGGGCCCTGTTGGCTCTCCGGTGGCCATCTTCTGCTATATGAGGTCTTTCGTCGAGGAAAAAATTATAAGCAACCTTTCGGGACGAGACTCCGCCGCCACGAGGCGGAACCTTGGCGGAACCAATCTAGGGCTCCGCAGAGCTGTTCTACTGGGAAACTTCCCTCCGGGAGGGGGAAATCATCGCCATCGTCATCACCAACGCTCCTCTCATCGGGAGAGGGCAATCTCCATCAACATCTTCACAAGAACCATCTCCTCTCAAAACCCTAGTTCATATCTTGTATCCAATTCTTGTCTCCAAGTCCGGGATTGGTACTAGTAGGTTGCTAGTAGTGTTGATTACTCCTTGTAGTTGATGCTAGTTGGTTTATTTGGTGGAAGATCATATGTTCAGATCCTTTATGCATATTAATACCCCTCTGATTATGAACATGAATATGCTTTGTGAGTAGTTACGTTTGTTCTTGAGGACATGGGAGAAGTCTTGCTATTAGTAGTCATGTGAATTTGGTATTCGTTCGATATTTTGATGAGATGTATGTTGTCTAGCCTCTAGTGGTGTTATGTGAACGTCGACTACATAACACTTCACCATTATTTGGGCCTAGAGGAAGGCATTGGGAAGTAATAAGTAGATGATGGGTTGCTAGAGTGACAGAAGCTTAAACCCTAGTTTATGCGTTGCTTCGCAAGGGGCTGATTTGGATCCATATGTTTCATGCTACAGTTAGGTTTACCTTAATACTTTTGTTGTAGTTGCGGATGCTTGCAATAGAGGTTAATCATAAGTGGGATGCTTGTTCAAGTAAGAACAGCACCCAAGCACCGGTCCACCCACATATCAAATATCAAAGTACCGAACGAGAATCATATGAACGTGATGAAAACTAGCTTGACGATAATTCCCATGTGTCCTCGGGAGCGTTTTCCTCTATATAAGAGTTTGTCCAGGCTTGTCCTTTGCTACAAAAAGGATTGGGCCACCTTGCTGCACTTTATTTACTTTTGTTACTTGTTGCTCGTTACAAATTATCCTATCACAAAACTATCTATTACCACTTATTTCAATATTTGCAGAGAATACCTTGCTGAAAACCGCTTATCATTTCCTTCTGCTCCTCGTTGGGTTCGACACTCTTACTTATCGAAAGGACTACGATAGATCCCCTATACTTGTGGGTCATCACCCGCCCCCCCGACGCCCCGCTGAACTGCGGGACCGGGAGAGCCACCGGGACGAGCGCCGCTCCTCGGGCCGCACCGACCGCCGCGACAGCTCCCGTTCTCCTCCCCGTGCTACGGGTGAATGGTCGTCCTCGCGCCGGCGCTCGCCGTCCCCCCCTCCCCCGCGCCGTTGGGGCCGAGCCCTCGCCTCGCTCCTCCTGCTCCTCCTCTGCGCGGACCCTGGCGCCACTAGCCCCTGCCCCCCCCCGCAAATACACCCCACTCCGCGGCCGCTGCTCAACAGCCTGGCTCTGCCGCCGGTGGGTGGCAAAATTGGGGCCGGCAGGGACAAAAACCGAAAGAAGAAGCGTCGCCAGGGTCGGGCGCCTGCTCCCCCGGCCGCGGCCGCTCCCGGCTCCGCTACGCCGCGGGGCCCTGTCTCCGACCTCCCCCTCCCCCTGCTTCAACTGTGGGGAGGTCGGCCACGTTTAAGTGAATTGCTCCAATGCTCCGTGCTGCTACATTTGCAAGGACCCGGGCCACCCAGCCCTTCTCTGCCCGGATCGACCCATGCCAGACAACACTACAAAAAAAATACACTTCCGTGATGATACATGTTTGTCACAGTAGGTCGCTTTTTTTTGTCATGCATGTACATCCATGACAAATTTATGATGTAATCAAGATAGTCATACTTGTCTTTGTCGAGAAGTGTTCCATGACATTACCAAAATTATCATCACGGAAGTGTCCACTTCCATGACGATAAATCGCGCGTCACAGAAGTGCTTTCGTCAAGGGTGACCGACACGTGGCATCCACCGTAATGGAACACCATTAAGCTATCTGGTCGGGATTTGGATCCGATAACCCGTTAACAGCCCCGACCAATGGGAAATTTCCACGTGTAAAATTCTTATTGGCCGGACGAAACACGTGTCAGCTCGTCAGTGGGTCAGATAGGCGCCTATGATAAGTTGACACGTGACACGGCCCAACAGAGGCCCATTCCTGTGAAAAAAGCCGGCCCGTTTGACTTGCTCAAAAGGTGGCGGGCCGGCCCATGGAAAGCCTGTTAACGGCCTATTTGCATATAGCCCATTTACAGCCCGCTAAGCCAAGGCCCGTTACGCCCTATCCGAATTAGGCCCAGTAGCGTCATCTGGGCCGTCCAGTATGATTCCAGCCCGTTTTCACTTCTGGCCCATGTATATCCCATGACGTCTTTCGGCCCATATGAGAGCCTTTGTAACTCTTGGCCCATTAGCGGCCCGTCTTTGAAATCGCCCATAATGAACGTGTATTACTTTACACCCATTAACGCCCATGGTGAAACCGACTGTAATGAACGGTGTATCACTTTATACCCATTAACGGCCGTTATTCCGTAATGCGTTTCCAGCCCAAGTTAACTTTCGCCTTCCGAGGGCCCATTTATTCTTGGGCTCATTTGCAGATTCGTTTACGGCCCGTTCACATCGCTATTTTCGCCAGGGACAAATTCAGCCCGTCGTTCATATCGGCCCGCTTGTGGACCGTTAGTCTGTTGGGCCAATTTCATAGCATCACCAACACGGCCTATTAACGCCCGTTATGGTCAGCCCATACAACGTCACGATTTCCATTAAAGGTCCGCTTCACGGCCCATTAAAGGCCCGTCTCACGCCCATTAATGAGCCGCGCCCATGGATCCTATGAGACGACAAGGCCCATGGATCCTACGAGACGAGAAGGCCCATGGATCCTACGAGACGAGAAGGCCCATGGATCTCGACGGCCCATGAGGGCCATGGTCAGCTTAATTGGCCCCGCTTGAATGATATAGCATATTCAAAGAATTATCCTACTCAATACTATCACCTCTAAAAAGCCTACACTATTACAACAAAGAGATCAAGTCATAGAAAGGTAGAATAATCCTACACTATACAATAAAGAAATTACAGCCGATTCTACCCATCGGGCATTATGGTTCGCACCGTGATAATAAAGCATACACAAACAGCAAATTACATACTTCGGGCAAATACAGCTCATACATCATGGACGCGCATCAACTTAACTCCATTTGAACTATAATCTCTTCGTAAAATAGGATTGGCGGATTCAGATAGCACAAATTTCAGTCCGCAAAATCTCCAATTCCTTCATGGTTACATCGGTGTCTTGTTTCATTTTTTGACTCCTGCATCTAATACCGCATGTCCAGCCTCAACTTGTTGATTATACGCTGACAATCATGTACACGTTGTCTTGCCACCTCTAGTTGATGCTTGAGAACATCAACACATTCCAATTCCAATCCATAATCATTCGGTAACGCCATGCCACACCGCTCACAGATCTTTGTGTTGATGTCACTTCATCCGAAATGTTTCGTAAGTACACATGACTAGGGCAAAATATAGTTACAACGAAGGAAGCTTAACAAGACACTATTTTGTACTAAATGGCAAAACAGGACTAACAATAATGTTACACGTCACTTTAAAAAATGTTACACGTCATGAAGCATAAGCGGTGATATTTTAAAATTATAAAAAGATAGTCATGCAGCCTGCATACGAAATCCCTCTTAGCTCACCAGAGGAGCATGATGTTGGGGCCCAATCGAAAACACGGATAAGTTACAAATTTAGACAGACGCTATGTATAAGTAAGCAAGTAGTTGGCCATTCTGTGCCTCAATTAAAGTCTTAGGGAGCATAATGAACAGCAGAGGGTTTAATACAAACATACTACAAACAGCAAAACTATGCAATCATTAGCGTAGTATAAACTAGATTGTGAGCCTCATGCAATAATAGTTGGTTAATAGACTTCAAAGCTTCAGCACACTTCGCAGCAGAGTAATTAAATGTAAGGCCTTTAATTACGCCAACTAATAGTGATACAAGTACCGAACATCAGGCATGATTATTTGGGCATCTCATTAACTGAGGACAAATAAAGCAATTGAAAAGAGAAAATTAACTATGCCTAAAACAAACAAGGAATTGAACTGTTGAGTTGCATACAGTGACTTACCTTAGCAGGTTAAAGAGGCTCAGCGCAGATCCTACTTCTCTTGCAAGGCTCCTTCCTAACATTCTATACTTGGAAATCCTCAATCTTATCTTCATTGCACCCCCTCTGCAAGGTGACACAAACTAGTTACTCGTCTCCTTGGAAGATAAATATGCATACTTTCCATCAGGAACACAAAAGGATGAGATTATAACAAAACAACACCACATAATGAAACATGCCACATCTCTTGGACTTGCACACAATGAAATGAGCATTTACTATGTCTCGCACTATGTAAAAACTAGGCATACCTTGAACTGGATCTCTGTGTACTCTTGGAGAGCCTAATGTAGTGTACAACCAAACCTTTATGTCACCTATGAGTTAGACAAGGCCCCACTACAGCATCCCTTAGTGTTTAAATCGTTGACAAGCTCTGATAGAGTGTTAGGTCAAGAACAACAAGTAATCAAAGCAAACAGTCCTAGTATGGCTGGCTGATGCAAACAAGCAATTGAACAGAAGTGTGAGCAAATCTTACATATGAAGAAAAGAAGCAAGGAAGGAGGCTTAAAGACCATCACTTGACTGACCAGATTTAAGGGGCATTTAAACATCATGTGCAACGTATGAACTGACATAAACATTGCATATTCCAGATTCTACAATGGAATGCACATGTATTAGGTTATGCCATGTATGATGATGCCTAAATGTACATATAGCAGGCAGGAGTGATTCATCATTGCACGCACAATTGAATTGTAGGTTAAGGGCTAGTTCGATTCCACCTTTTCAGGGCATATTGTCAAAATAAGCCATAAAATATGTAAAGAAGTCATTTTTGAGTTATGGGCTTGGGCTTAACTAATTTCGCTTTGGAAGGGGGGTGTTTCGGGTAGAACCTCACTAAAAATTGAAGGGAAGGGGAATAGTGAAATGACTCTGTTGTCTGCCTATATTGTTGGAAATATGCCCTAGAGGCAATAATAAAAGCATTATTATTATATTTCCTTGTTCATGATAATTGTCTTTTATTCATGCTATAACTGTATTATCCGGAAATCGTAATACACGTGTGAATACATAGACTACAATACGTCCCTAGTAAGCCTCTAGTTGACTAGCTCGTTGGTCAACAGATAGTCATGGTTTTCGACTATGGACATCGGATGTCATTGATAACGGATCACGCCATTGGGAGAATGACGTGATGGACAAGACCCAATCCTAAGCATAGCACAAGATCGTAGTTCGCTTTGCTAGAGCTTTTCCAATGTCAAGTATCTCTTCCTTAGACCATGAGATCGTGCAATTCCCGGATACCGTAGGAGTGCTTTGGGTGTATCAAACATCACAACGTAATCGGGTGACTATAAAGGTGCACTACGGTATCTCGAAAGTGACCATTGGGTTGACACGGATCGAGGCTGGGATTTGTCACTCAGACACGGAGAGGTATCACTGGGCCCACTCGGTAATGCATCATCATAATGAGCTCAAAGTGATCAAGTGTCCGGTCACGGATCATGCATTGCGGTACGAGTAAAGCGACTTGCCGGTAACGAGACTAAACGAGGTATTGGGATACCGACGATCGAGTCTCGGGCAAGTAACATACCGTCGACAAAGGGAATAGAATACGGGTTGCTTGAACCCTTGACATCGTGGTTCATCCGATGACAACATCGAGGAGCATGTGGGAGCCAACATGGGTATCCAGATCCCGCTGTTGGTTATTGACTTGAGGTAGTCTCGGTCATGTCGCAGATGTCTCCGAACCCGTAGGGTCTACACACTTAAGGTTCGGTGACGCTAGGGTTAATAGGAAGACAAGTATGTGATTACCGAATGTTGTTCGGAGTCCCGGATGAGATCCCGGACGTCACGAGGAGTTCCGGAATGGTCCGGAGGTAAAGATTTATATATGGAAAGTGGTTAAACGGACTCCGGAAAGTTTCGGGGGTATACCGGTAATGTACCGGGGCCACCGGGAGAGTTACGGAGGTCCACCGGGAGGGGCCACCCCTCCCGGGGGGCCACATGGGCTAAGTGGGAGAGGGAGCCAGCCCCTGGTGGGCTGGGCGCACCTCCCCACCTAGGCCCATGCGGCTAGGGCATGGGGAGGGGAAACCCTAAAGGGGCGCCCCAGCTTGGGGGCAAGCCACCTCCCTCCTCCCCTTGGGCCGCCGCCCCATCTAGGGTTTCCCCTAGATGGCCGGCCCCCCCTTGCCCTCTCCTCCTATAAATAGAGGGGTGGGGGGGAGGGCTGCCAACACCATTGAAGGCGCAGCCCTCCCTCCCAACACCTCTCTTTCTCCACGCGAAGCTTGGCGAAGCCCTGCCGAGAACTGCCAGACCAACCTGCACCACGCCGTCGTGCTGCCATTGGAGTTGTCTTCCTCAACCTCTCCTTCATTCTTGCTGGATCAAGACGGAGGAGACGCCATCGTCCCGTACGTGTGTTGAACACGGAGGTGCTGTCCTTTCAGCACTTTGGTCATCGGTGATCGGAATCACGTTGGGAACGTCTTCATCATCACCACTCCCTCGAACGCTTCCGTACTTGATCTACAAGTGGTATGTAGATGCAAACTCTCTCTCGAGACTCGTTGCTTAGATGAACTCATAGATATATCTTGGTGAAACCGTAGGAAAATTTTAATTTTCTGCAACGTTCCCCAACAGTGGTATCATGAGCTAGGTCTATGCGTAGTTCTCTTTGCACGAGTAGAACACAATTTTGTTGTGGGCGTGGATCTTGTCAACTTACTTGCCGTTACTAGTCGTTTCTTGCTTCCGCGGTATTGTGGGATGAAGCGGCCCGGACCAACCTTACACGCATTTCACGTGAGACCGGTTCCACCGACTAACATGCACTAGTTGCATAAGGTGGCTGGCGGGTGTCTGTCTCTCCTACTTTAGTTGGAGCGGATTCGATGAACATGGTCCTTATGAAGGGTAAATAGAAGTTGACAAGATCACGTTGTGGTTATTCGTAGGTAAGAAAACGTTCTTGCTAGAACCCAATTGCAGCCACGTAAAAGATGCAACAACAATTAGAGGACGCCTAACTTGTTTTTGCAGCAATTGTCATGTGACGGATATGGCCAAGTTGTGATGAATGATGATATATTGTGATGTATGAGATCATGTTCTTGTAATAGGAATCACGACTTGCATGTCGATGAGTATGACAACCGGCAGGAGCCATAGGAGTTGTCTTTATTTTGTATGACCTGCGTGTCATTGAAGTACGCCATGTAACTCACTTTACTTTATTGCTAAACACGTTAGCCATAGAAGTAGAAGTAGTCGTTGGCGTGACAACTTCATGAAGACACGATGATGGAGATCATGATGATGGAGATCATGGTGTCATGCCGGTGACAGGATGATCATGGAGCCCCGAAGATGAAGATCAAGGAGCTATATGATATTGGCCATATCATGTCACTACTTTATAATTGCATGTGATGTTTATTATGATTATACATCTTGTTTACTTAGAACGACGGTAGTAAATAAGATGATCCCTTAGAACAATTTCAAGAAGTGTTCTCCCTAATCGTGCACCGCTGCTACAGTTCGTCGCTTCTAAGCACCACGTGTTGATCGGGTGTGATGGATTCTTACGTTCACATACAACGGGTGTAAGACAGATTTACACACGCAGAAACACTTAGGGTTAACTTGACGAGCCTAGCATGTACAGACATGGCCTCGAACACGGAGACCGAAAGGTCGAACACGAGTCGTATGGAAGATACGATCAACATGAGAATGTTCACCGACGCAGACTAGTCCGTCTCACGTGTTGATCGGACACGGCCTAGTCGACTCGGATCGTGTAACACTTAGATGACTAGAGGGATGTCTAATCTAAGTGGGAGTTCATTAATAATTTGATTAGATGAACTTTATTATCATGAACAATAGTCTAAAATCTTTTACATGATATGTCTTGTAGATCAAATGGCCAACGCCATGTCAACTTGAACTTCAACGCGTTCCTAGAGAAAACCAAGCTGAAAGATGACGGCAGCAACTATACGGACTGGGTCCGGAACCTGAGGATCATCCTCATAGCTGCCAGGAAACAATACGTCCTAGAAGGACCGCTAGGTGACGCTCCCGTCCCAGAGAACCAAGACATTATGAATGCTTGGCAGTCTCGTCTACGATGATTACTCCCTCGTTCGATGCGGCATGCTTTACAGACTTAGAACCGGGCTCCAAAAGCGTTTTGAGCATCACGGAGCATATGAGATGTTCAAGAGCTGAAACTGGTTTTCAAGCTCACGCCCGGTCGAGAGATATGACATCTCCGACAAGTTCTATAGTTGTAATATGGAGGAAAATAGTTCGTCGGTGAGCACATTACGAAGATGTCAGGTTGCACAACCGTATGACCCAGCTGAATATTAACCTCCCCGATGAGGCGGTCATTGAGAATCCTCGATCGCTCCCACCAAGCTACAAGAGCTTTGTGATGAACTACAACATGCAGGGATGGTAAAGACCATTCTGAAGTGTTCTCTATCTGAAGTCACCGAGGTTGAAATCAAGAAAGAACATCAAGTGTTGATGGTCAATAAGACCACTAAGTTCAAGAAGGGCAAGGGTAAGAAGAACTTCAAGAAGGACGGCAAGGAGATTGCCGCCCGTAAGCAAGTTGCCGGAAGAAGTCAAAGAATGGACCCAAACCCGAGACCGAGTGCTTTTATTGCAAGGAGGGGTCACCGAAGCGGAACTGCCCCAAGTACTTAGCGGATAAGAAGGCCGCAACACCAAAGGTATATTTGATATACATGTAATTGATGTGTACCTTACCAAGAATCGTAGTAACTCCTGGGTATTTGATACCGTGCCGTTGCTCATATTTGTAACTCACAGCAGGAGCTGCGGAATAAGCGGAGCTGGCGAAGGACGAGGTGACGATCGCGCGTCGGGAATGGTTCCAGTCGATGTGATCGCCGTCGGCACGCTACCTCTTCATTTACCCACAGGATTAGTTATGAACCTTAATAATTGTTATTTGGTGCCAAGTTTGAGCATGAATATTGTATCCGGATCTCGTTTAATGCGAGATGGCTACTCATTTAAATCCGAGAATAATGGTTGTTCTATTTATATGAGAGATATGTTTTATGGTCATGCTCCGATGGTCAATAGTTTATTCTTAATGAATCTCGAACGTAATGTTACACATGTTCATAGTGTGAATACCAAAAGATGTAAAGTTGATAACGATAGTCCCACATACTTGTGGCATCGCCGCCTTTGGTCACATTGGTGTCAAGCGCATGAAGAAGCTCCATGTTGATGGACTTTTGGAGTCTCTTGATTATGAATCATTTGACACATGCGAACCATGCCTCATGGGCAAGATGACCAAGACTCCATTCTCGGAACAATGGAGCGAGCAACCAACTTGTTGGAAATCATACATACCGATGTGTGTGGTCCAATGAGCGTTGAGGCTCATGGAGGATATCGTTATGTTCTCACTCTCACAGATGACTTGAGTAGATATGGGTATGTCTACTTGATGAAACACAAGTCCGAGACCTTTGAAAAGTTCAAGGAATTTCAGAATGAAGTAGAGAATCAACGTGACCGAAAGATAAAATTCTTACGATCGGATCATGGAGGAGAATATTTAAGTCACGAATTTGGTACACACTTAAGAAAATGTGGAATCGTTTCACAACTAACGCCACTGGAACACCTCAGCGAACGGTGTGTCCGAGCGTCGTAATCGCACTCTATTGGATATGGTGCGATCTATGATGTCTCTTACCGATTTACCGCTATCATTTTGGGGATACGCTCTAGAGACAGCTACATTCACTTTAAATAGGGCACCGTCTAAATCCGTTGAGACGACACCGTATGAATTATGGTTTGGGAAGAAACCTAAGCTGTCGTTTCTAAAAGTTTGGGGATGCGATGCTTATGTCAAGAAACTTCAACCTGAAAAGCTCGAACCCAAGTCGGAAAAATCGTCTTCATAGGATACCCTAAGGAAACCTTTGGGTATACCTTCTACCTTAGATCCGAAGGCAAGATCTTTGTTGCCAGGAATGGAACCTTTCTGGAAAAAGAGTTTCTCTCGAAAGGAGTAAGTGGGAGGAAAGTAGAACTCGATGAAGTACTACCTCTTGAACAGGATAGTAGTGCAGCTCAGAAAATGTTCTGTGATGCCTACACCAACGAAGAGGAAATTCATGATGATGATCAAGGTACTTGGATCAAGTTGCTCTTGAACTCGAGGTCCACTAGGACACGTTCCGCACTGCAGTGGTACGGCAACCCTGTCCCGGAAATCATGTTGTTAGACAACGGTGAACCTTGAACTATGAAGAAGCAATGGCGGGCCCAGATTCCAACAAATGGCTAGAAGCCATGAAGTCCGAGATAGAATCCATGTATGAAAACAAAGTGTGGACTTTGGTGACTTGCCGATGATCGGCGAGCGATAGAAAACAAATGGATCTTTAAGAAGAAGATGGAGCGGATGGTAATGTCACCATCTATAAAGCTCGACTTGTCGCTAAGGGTTATCGGCAAGTTCAAGGGATTGACTACGATGAGACTTTCTCTCCGTAGCGAAGCTTAAGTCCGTCCGAATCATGTTAGCAATTGCCGCATACTATGATTATGAGATATGGCGATGGACGTCAAAACAGCGTTCCTTAACGGCTATCTTAAGGAAGAGCTGTATATGATACAGCGGAAGGTTTTGTCGATCCTAAGAATGTCGACAAAGTATGCAAGCTCCAGCGATCCATTTATGGGCTGGTGCAAGCATCTCGAGTTGGAACATTCGCTTTGATGAGATGATCAAAGCGTTTGGGTTTATCTTGAGACTTATGGAGAAGCCTGCGTTTACAAGAAAGTGAGTGGGAGCTCTGAGCATTTCTCATATTATATGTAGATGACATACTTGATGGGAAATGATATAGAATTCTTGGACAACATTAAGGCCTACTTGAATAAGTGTTTTTCAATGAAGGACCTTGGAGAAGCTGCTTATATATTAGGCATCAAGATCTATAGAGATAGATCGAGGCGCCTCATAGGTCTTTCACAAAGCACATACCTTGATAAGATTTTGAAGAAGTTCAAAATGGATCAGTCCAAGAAAGGGTTCTTGCTCTGATTGCAAGGTGTGAAATTGAGCTCAGCTCAATGCCCGACCACGACAAAAGATAAAGAAGAGATGAGTGTCATCCCTATGCCTCAGCCATAGGATCTATTATGTATGCCATCTGTGTACCGGACTGATGTAAACCTTGCCGTAAGTTTGGTAGGAAGGTACCAAAGTAATCCCGCAAGGAACACTGGACAGCGGTCAAGAATATCCTAAAGTACCGAAAAGGACAAAGGACATGTTTTCGTTTATGGAGGTGACGAAGAGCTCGTCAGTAAAGGGTTACGTCGACGCTTAGCTTCGACACAGATCCGATGACTCAAAGTCACAAACCGGATACGTGTATATGTTGAATGGTGGAGCGAGAAGCTGGTGCATTTGCAAGCGAGCGTCGTGGCGGGATCTACATGTGAAGCGGAGTACATGGCAGCCTCGGAGGCAGCGCATGAAGCAATTTGGGTGAAGGAGTTCATCACCGACCTAGGAGTCATACCCAATGCGTCGGGCCGATCAAACTCTTTCGTGACAACACCTGGAGCTATTGCACTTGCCAAGGAGCCCAGGTTTCACAAGAAGACCAGAGCACATCAAGCGTCGCTTCAACTCCATCCGTGAAAATGTTCAGGATGGAGACATAGAAATTTGTAAAGTGCATACGGATCTGAATGTCGCAGATCCGTTGACTAAACCTCTTCATGGGCAAAACATGATCAACACCGAACTCTATGGGTGTTCGATTCATCACAATGTAAACTAGATTATTGACTCTAGTGCAAGTGGGAGACTGTTGGAAATATGCCCTAGAGGCAATAATAAAAGCATTATTATTATATTTCCTTGTTCATGATAATTGTCTTTTATTCATGCTATAAGCGTATTATCCGGAAATCGTAATACGTGTGAATACATAGACTACAATCGTCCCTAGTAAGCCTCTAGTTGACTAGCTCGTTGGTCAACAGATAGTCATGGTTTCCTGACTATGGACATCAGATGTCATTGACAACGGGATCACGTCATTGGGAGAATGACGTGATGGACAAGACCCAATCCTAAGCATAGCACAAGATCGTGTAGTTCGTTTTGCTAGAGCTTTTCCAATGTCAAGTATCTCTTCCTTAGACCATGAGATCGTGCAATTCCGGATACCGTAGGAGTGCTTTGGGTGTATCAAGCGTCTGGCGAATCGGGTGACTATAAAGGTGCACTACAGGTATCTCCGAAAGTGACCATTGGGTTGACACGGATCGAGGCGGGATTTGTCACTCCGTATTACGGAGAGGTATCACTTGGGCCCACTCGGTAATGCATCATCATAATGAGCTCAAAGTGATCAAGTGTATGGTCACGGGATCATGCATTGCGGTATGAGTAAAGTGACTTGCGATAACGAGACTAAGCGAGGTATTGGGATACCGACGATCGAGTCTCGGGCAAGTAACATACCGTCGACAAAGGGAATAGAATACGGGTTGCTTGAACCCTTGACATCGTGGTTCATCCGATGACAACATCGAGGAGCATGTGGGAGCCAACATGGGTATCCAGATCCGCTGTTGGTTATTGACTTGAGGTAGTCTCGGTCATGTTCGCATGTCTCCGAACCCGTAGGGTCTACACACTTAAGGTTCGGTGACGCTAGGGTTAATAGGAAGACAAGTATGTGATTACGAATGTTGTTGAGTCCGGATGAGATCCCGGACGTCACGAGGAGTTCGGAATGGTCCGGAGGTAAAGATTTATATATGGAAAGTGGTTAAGCGGACTCCGGAAAGTTTGGGGTATACGGTAATGTACCGGGGCCACCGGAGAGTTCGGAGGTCCACGGGAGGGGCCACCCCTCCGGGGGCCACATGGGCTAAGTGGGAGGGAGCCAGCCTGGTGGGCTGGGGCACCTCCCACCTAGGCCCATGCGGCTAGGGCATGGGGAGGGAACCCTAAAGGGGGCCCCCCAGCTTGGGGGCAAGCCACCTCCCTCCTCCCTTGGCCGCCGCCCCATCTAGGGTTTCCCTAGATGGCCGGCCCCCTTGCCCTCTCCTCCTATAAATAGAGGGGTGGGGAGGGCTGCCAACACCATTGAAGGCGCAGCCCTCCCTCCCAACACCTCTCATTCTCCACTTGAGCTTGGCGAAGCCCTGCCGAGAACTGCCGTACCAACCGCACCACGCCGTCGTGCTGCCATTGGAGTTGTCTTCCTCAACCTCTCCTTCATTCTTGCTGGATCAAGGCGGAGGAGACGCCATCGTCCCGTCGTGTGTTGAACACGGAGGTGCTGTCCTTTCAGCACTTTGGTCATCGGTGATCGGAATCACGTTGGGAACGTCTTCATCATCACCACTCCTCGAGCGCTTGCACTTGATCTACAAGTGGTATGTAGATGCAAACTCTCTCTCGAGACTCGTTGCTTAGATGAACTCATAGATATATCTTGGTGAAACCGTAGGAAAATTTTAATTTTCTGCAAGCGTTCCCCAACAACAGTGGTATCATGAGCTAGGTCTATCGTAGTTCTCTTTGCACGAGTAGAACACAATTTTGTTGTGGGCGTGGATCTTGTCAACTTACTTGCCGTTACTAGTCGTTTCTTGCTTCCGCGGTATTGTGGGATGAAGCGGCCTGGACCAACCTTACACGTACTCTTACGTGAGACCGGTTCCACCGACTAACATGCACTAGTTGCATAAGGTGGCTGGCGGGTGTCTGTCTCTCCTACTTTAGTTGGAGCGGATTCGATGAACAGGGTCCTTATGAAGGGTAAATAGAAGTTGACAAGATCACGTTGTGGTTATTCGTAGGTAAGAAAACGTTCTTGCTAGAACCCAATTGCAGCCACGTAAAAGATGCAACAACAATTAGAGGACGTCTAACTTGTTTTTGCAGCAATTGTCATGTGACGTGATATGGCCAAGTTGTGATGAATGATGATATATTGTGATGTATGAGATCATGTTCTTGTAATAGGAATCACGACTTGCATGTCGATGAGTATGACAACGGCAGAACCATAGGAGTTGTCTTTATTTTGTATGACCTGCGTGTCATTGAAATACGCCATGTAACTCACTTTACTTTATTGCTAAACACGTTAGCCATAGAAGTAGAAGTAGTCGTTGGCGTGACAACTTCATGAAGACACGATGATGGAGATCATGATGATGGAGATCATGGTGTCATGCGGTGACAGGATGATCATGGAGCCCCAAGATGAAGATCAAGGAGCTATATGATATTGGCCATATCATGTCACTACTTTATAATTGCATGTGATGTTTATTATGATTATACATCTTGTTTACTTAGAACGACGGTAGTAAATAAGATGATCCCTTAGAACAATTTCAAGAAGTGTTCTCCCCTAAGCGTGCACCGTTGCTACGGTTAAGTCGCTTCTAAGCACCACGTGTTGATCGGGTGTGATGGATTCTTACGTTCACATACAACGGGTGTAAGACAGATTTACACACGCAGAAACACTTAGGGTTAACTTGACGAGCCTAGCATGTACAGACATGGCCTCGGAACACGAAGACCGAAAGGTCGAACACGAGTCGTATGGAAGATACGATCAACATGAGAATGTTCACCGACGCAGACTAGTCCGTCTCACGTGTTGATCGGACACGGCCTAGTCGACTCGGATCGTGTAACACTTAGATGACTAGAGGGATGTCTAATCTAAGTGGGAGTTCATTAATAATTTGATTAGATGAACTTTATTATCATGAACAATAGTCTAAAATCTTTTACATGATATGTCTTGTAGATCAAATGGCCAACGCTCATGTCAACTTGAACTTCAACGTTCCTAGAAAACCAAGCTGAAAGATGGCGGCAGCAACTTATCTGGACTGGGTCCGGAACACGAGATCATCCTCATAGCTGCCAGGAAACAATCGTCCTAGAAGGACCGCTAGGTGACGCTCCGTCGAGAGAACCAAGACATTATGAATGCTTGGCAGTCTCGTCTTGATGATTACTCCCTCGTTCGGTGCGGCATGCTTTACAGACTTAGAACCGGGCTCCAAAAGCGTTTTGAGCATCACGGAGCATATGAGATGTTGAAGAGCTGAAACTGGTTTTTCAAGCTCACGCCGGGTCGAGAGATATGACATCTCCGACAAGTTCTATAGTTGTAAGATGGAGGAAAACAGTTACGTCGGTGAGCACATTACGAAGATGTCAGGTTGCACAACCGTATGACCCAACTGAATATTAACCTCCACGATGAGGCGGTCATTGACAGAATCCTCGATCGCTCCCACCAAGCTACAAGAGCTTTGTGATGAACTACAACATGCAGGGGATGGTAAAGACCATTCTGAAGTGTTCTCTATGCTGAAGTCACCGAGGTTGAAATCAAGAAAGAACATCAAGTGTTGATGGTCAATAAGACCACTAAGTTCAAGAAGGGCAAGGTAAGAAGAACTTCAAGAAGGACGGCAAGGAGATTGCCGCGCGGTAAGCAAGTTGCCGGAAGAAGTCAAAGAATGGACCCAAACCCGAGACCGAGTGCTTTTATTGCAAGGAGGGGTCCTTTGAAGCGGAACTGCCCCAAGTACTTAGCGGATAAGAAGGCCGGCAACACCAAAGGTATATTTGATATACATGTAATTGATGTGTACCTTACCGATGTCGTAGTAACTCTGGGTATTTGATACCGTGCCGTTGCTCATATTTGTAACTCACAGCAGAGCTGCGGAATAAGCGGAGGCTGGCGAAGGGCGAGGTGACGATCTTGGCGTCGGGAATGGTTCAGTCGATGTGATCGCCGTCGGCACACTACCTCTTCATTTACCCATGGATTAGTTATGAACCTTAATAATTGTTATTTGGTGCCAAGTTTGAGCATGAATATTGTATCCGGATCTCGTTTAATGCGAGATGGCTACTCATTTAAATCCGAGAATAATGGTTGTTCTATTTATATGAGAGATATGTTTTATGGTCATGCTCAGATGGTCAATAGTTTATTCTTAATGAATCTCGAGCGTAATGTTACACATGTTCATAGTGTGAATACCAAAAGATGTAAAGTTGATAACGATAGTCCCACATACTTGTGGCACTTCGCCGCCTTGGTCACATTGGTGTCAAGCGCATGAAGAAGCTCCATCTTGATGGACTTTTGGAGTCTCTTGATTATGAATCATTTGACACATGCGAACCATGCCTCATGGGCAAGATGACCAAGACTCCATTCTCGGAACAATGGGCGAGCAACCAACTTGTTGGAAATCATACATACCGATGTGTGTGGTCCAATGGCGTTGAGGCTCATGGAGGATATCGTTATGTTCTCACTCTCACGGATGACTTGAGTAGATATGGGTATGTCTACTTAATGAAACACAAGTCTGAGACCTTTGAAAAGTTCAAGGAATTTCAGAATGAAGTAGAGAATCAACGTGACGAAAGATAAAATTCTTACGATCGGATCATGGAGGAGAATATTTAAGTCACAATTTGGTACACACTTAAGAAAATGTGGAATCGTTTCACAACTAACGCCGCTGGAACACCTCAACAGAACGGTGTGTCCGAACGTCGAATCGCACTCTATTGGATATGGTGCGATCTATGATGTCTCTTACCGATTTACCGCTATCATTTTGGGGATCGCTCTAGAGACAGCTACATTCACTTTAAATAGGGCACCGTCTAAATCCGTTGAGACGACACCGTATGAATTATGGTTTGGGAAGAAACCTAAGCTATCGTTTCTAAAAGTTTGGGGATCGATGCTTATGTCAAGAAACTTCAACCTGAAAAGCTCGAACCCAAGTCGGAAAAATGCGTCTTCATAGGATACCCTAAGGAAACCTTTGGGTATACCTTCTACCTTAGATCCGAAGGCAAGATCTTTGTTGCGGGAATGGAACCTTTCGGAAAAGAGTTTCTCTCGAAAGGAGTAAGTGGGAGGAAAGTAGAACTCGATGAAGTACTACCTCTTGAGCAGGATAGTAGTGCAGCTCGGGAAAATGTTCTGTGATGCCTACACCAAGCGAAGAGGAAATTCATGATGATGATCAAGGTACCGGATCAAGTTGCTACTGAACCCGTGGGTCCACTAGGACACGTTCCGCACCAGTGGTGCAGCAACCCTGTCCCGGAAATCATGTTGTTAGACAACGGTGAACCTTGAACTATGAAGAAGCAATGGCGGGCCCAGATTCCAACAAATGGCTAGAAGCCATGAAGTCGAGATAGAATCCATGTATGAAAACAAAGTGTGGACTTTGGTGACTTGCCCGATGATCGTGAGCGATAGAAAACAAATGGATCTTTAAGAAGAAGATGGGACGCGGATGGTAATGTCACCATCTATAAAGCTCGACTTGTCGCTAAGGGTTATCGGCAAGTTCAAGGGATTGACTACGATGAGACTTTCTCTCCGTGGCGAAGCTTAAGTCCGTCCGAATCATGTTAGCAATTGCCGCATACTATGATTATGAGATATGGCAGATGGGCGTCAAAACAGCGTTCATAACGGCTATCTTAAGGAAGAGCTGTATATGATACAGCCGGAAGGTTTTGTCGATCCTAAGAATCTTGACAAAGTATGCAAGCTCCAGCGATCCATTTATGGGCTGGTGCAAGCATCTCGGAGTTGGAACATTCGCTTTGATGAGATGATCAAAGCGTTTGGGTTTATCTTGAGACTTATGGAGAAGCCTGCGTTTACAAGAAAGTGAGTGGGAGCTCTGTAGCATTTCTCATATTATATGTAGATGACATACTTCTGATGGGAAATGATATAGAATTCTTGGACAGCATTAAGGCCTACTTGAATAAGTGTTTTTCAATGAAGGACCTTGGAGAAGCTGCTTATATATGGAAAGTGGTTAAACGGACTCCGGAAAGTTTCGGGGGTATACCGGTAATGTACCGGGGCCACCGGGAGAGTTCGGAGGTCCACGGGAGGGCCACCCCTCGGGGGGCCACATGGGCTAAGTGGGAGAGGAGCCAGCCCCTGGTGGGCTGGGCACCTCCCACCTAGGCCCATCTTGGCTAGGGCATGGGAGGGAAACCCTAAAGGGGCCCCCAGCTTGGGGGCAAGCCACCTCCCTCCTCCCTTGGGCCGCCGCCCCATCTAGGGTTTCCCTAGATGGCCGGCCCCCTTGCCCTCTCCTCCTATAAATAGAGGGGTGGGGGAGGGCTGCCAACACCATTGAAGGCGCAGCCCTCCCTCCCAACACCTCTCTTTCTCCCATGAGCTTGGCGAAGCCCTGCTTGGAGAACTGCCGTACCAACTGCACTGCGCCGTCGTGCTGCCATTGGAGTTGTCTTCCTCAACCTCTCCTTCATTCTTGCTGGATCAAGGCGGAGGAGCGCCATAAATCCGTCGTGTGTTGAACACGGAGGTGCTGTCCTTTCAGCACTTTGGTCATCGGTGATCGGAATCACGTTGGGAGCGTCTTCATCATCACCACTCCCTCGAGCAGCTTCCAGTACTTGATCTACAAGTGGTATGTAGATGCAAACTCTCTCTCGAGACTCGTTGCTTAGATGAACTCATAGATAGATCTTGGTGAAACCGTAGGAAAATTTTAATTTTCTGCAACGTTCCCCAATAGCCGGACTATACCTTCGGCCGGACTCCTGGACTATGAAGATACAAGATTGAAGACTTCGTCCCGTGTCCGGATGGGACTTTCCTTGCCGTGGAAGGCAAGCTTGGCAATACGGATATGTAGATCTCCTACCATTGTAACCGACTCTGTGTAACCCTAGCCCTCTCCGGTGTCTATATAAACCAGAGGGTTTTAGTCCATAGGACACAAGAACAACAATCATACCATAGGCTAGCTTCTAGGGTTTAGCCTCCTTGATCTCGTGGTAGATCTACTCTTGTACTACCCATATCATCAATATTAATCAAGAAGGAGTAGGGTTTTACCTCCATCGAGAGGGCCCGAACCTGGGTAAAAACATCGTGTCCCTTGTCTCCTGTTACCATCCGCCTAGGCCTTGCGATTCGGGACCCCCTACCCGAGATCCTCCGGTTTTGACACCGACATTGGTGCTTTCATTGAGAGTTCCTCTGTGTCGTCACTTTTAGGCCCGATGGCTCCTCCGATCATCAACAGCGATGAGGTCCAGGGTGAGACCTTTCTCCCCGGACAGATCTTCGTATTCGGCGGCTTTGCACTGTGGGCCAATTCGCTTGGTCATGTGGAGCAGATCGAAAGCTACGCTCCTGGCCATCAGGTCAGATTTGGAAGTCTGAACTACACGGCTGACATCCACGGGGACTTGATCTTCAACGGATTCGAGCCACAGACGAGCGTGCCGCACTGTCACGATGGGCATGATCTAGCTCTGCCGCCGAACAGTGCCCTGGAGGCCGCACCCGTGTCCGCTCCGACCCTTAGCTCGGAGCCGACTACGCCAATCGAGGATGGGTGGTTAGACACCGCCTCGGGGGCTGCAATCTCTACGGCGATCAAGCCGAACACCATCCTTGTCCCCTGCGAAGCCCTTGACTCCAAGGTGCCGGACTCCTCTCCAGACTCCGAGCCCTCCGCGCCCCTGCCGATCGAATCCGGTTGGGCGCCGATTATGGAGTTCACTGCCGCGGACATCTTTCAGCACTCGCCCTTCGGCGATATTCTGAATTCACTAAAGTCTCTCTCTTTATCAGGAGAGCCCTGGCCGGACTATGGTCAGCAAGGTTGGGATGCAGATGATGAATAAATTCAAAGCCCATCCACCACCCACTTTGTAGCCACTGTCGATGATTTAACCGACATGCTCGACTTCGACTCCGAAGACATCGACGGTATGGACGCCGATGCAGGAGACGATCAAGAACCAGCGCCTATAGGGCACTGGAAAGCCACCTCGTCGTATGACATATACATGGTGGACACCCAAAAGAAGGCGATGGCGATGGAACAACGGAGGATGACCCCTCCAAGAAACAGCCTAAGCGCCGACATCAGCGGCGCCGCTCTAAATCCCGCCAAAGCAAAAACGGTGATTCCGGCACAGGAGATAATAACACTCCGAATAGTGCCGAAGAAAATCCCCTCCAGCAAGATTCAACACACGAGGATGGAGAAGCCAGCCCTCATAAGAGAGCGGCAGACAGAGAGGTCGAGGACGATAATTACATGCCTCCCTCGAAGGCGAGGCAAGCCTTGGCGACAGCCAATTTGTCGTGCACGAGGATCCGTCGAGCAGGCGCTTCAAGCGCAGGCTTATGGCCACGACGAGTAGCCTCAAGAAAAAACAACAACAACTTAGAGCTGATCAAGATTTGCTAGCCGACAGATGGACTGAAGTCCTTGCGGCGAAGAATATGAACTCGAACGCCCCTCCAAGAGCTACCCAAAGCGCAGGTTGCTACCCTGATTAGAGGAGGAAGCACCTAGACCTACATCACCAACGGATGATGCGGCCGACCGGCCACCTCGTGGCCGCGACAGAGAGGCCTCTCGGCCCTCCACTCAAGCCGCACCCCGGCGCCGCTCAAAAAATAACAAGGCACGGGAAAATGCGCCAGGCCTGCGAGATAAATTGGAGGAAAAGGCAAGGCAAACAAGATCGATCTACGGATCGCGTGGGCGCCCCATGACACGAGACGATAATCGTCACGCCGGATACAGTAAATCCGGCCGGGCCGAACACAATAGACAAAGCTCCTTTGAGCTACGTCGTGATATCGCCCAGTACAGAGGCGCTGCACACCCACTATGCTTCACAGATGAAGTAATGGATCATCAAAGCCCCGAGGGTTTCAAACCCATAAACATTGAGTCATACGATGGCACAACAGATCCTGCGGTGTGTATCGAGGATTATCTCCTTCATACCCACATGGCCCGCGGAGATGATCTACACGCCATCAAATACCTCCCACTCAAACTTAAAGGACCAACTCGGCATTGGCTTAACAGCTTGCCAGCCGAATCAATTGGTTGTTGGGAGGACCTGGAAGCCGCATTCCTCGACAATTTCCAGGGCACTTATGTGCGACCACCAGACGCCGATGATCTAAGCCACATAATTCAGCAGCCAGAGGAATCAGCCAGACAATTTTGGACACGGTTCCTAACAAAGAAAAATCAAATCATCGACTGTCCGGACGCAGAGGCCCTAGCAGCCTTCAAGCATAACATCCGTGACGAGTGGCTGGCCCGGCACCTTGGACAGGAAAAGCCGAAATCTATGGCAGCCCTCACGACACTAATGACCCGCTTTTGCGCGGGAGAAGACAGCTGGCTGGCTCGTAGCAATAACATGACCAAGAGCCCTGGTAATTCGGATACCAAGGACAACAGTGGCAGGTCGCGTCGCAACAAGCAAAAGCGCCGCATTAACAGCGACAACGCTGAGGATACGGCAGTTAATGCCGGATTCAGAGGCTCTAAATCTGATCAGCAGAAAAAGCCATTCAAATGAAACACTCCGGGCCCGTCCAGTTTGGACAGAATACTTGATCGCTCGTGCCAGATACATGGCACCCCTGAAAAGCCAGCCAATCACACCAATAGGGATTGTTGGGTATTCAAGCATGCCGGCAAATTAAATGCCGAAAACAGAGACAAGGGGCTACATAGCGACGACGAGGAGGAGCCTCGGCCGCCGAACAATAGTGGACAGAAGGGCTTCCACCCACAAGTGCGGACGGTGAACATGATATACGCAACCCACATCCCCAAGAGGGGCGGAAGCGTCGCGTTAAAGGGGCGTATCTGCGATGGAGCGATTGCCCAGTTCAACCCATGGTCCTCTGCCCGATCACTTTCGATCGAAGGACCACCCACTAGCATCCGTCATGGCGGATTCGCGCGTGGTTCTAGACCCAATTATTGTGGATTTCACCTCACTAGAGTCCTTATGGGCGGCGCCCGACCTTTGAACCTGCTTTATCGAGGATCTGGTCACGGAAAATGGGCATAGATCCTCAAAGTTAAGCCCACTAAAACAACCTTTAAAGCGTCATACCGGTGTAGAGGCCAAGCTATGCGAGCTCGATTACACTTGAAGTGGTCTTGGATCTGGATAATTTCCTAAGCGAGGAGTTAATCTTGACATAGTCCCGTTCTGCGGTGGCTATCATGCCTGCTTTCAGGCGCTACCGCATTCGCAAAGTTCAATGCGGTGCCGCACCACGCATACCTCAAGCTCAAGATGCCAGGCCCTCGAGGAGTCATCACGGTCAATGGAAACACCGAACGCTCTCTCCGAACGGAGAAGCACACGACAGCTCTCGTAGCAGAAGTGCAAAGCAGCCTCTCAAGGCAATTCTCCAGTCCAGCCATTAAACGTCCGGACACCGTCAAGCGTGCCCGAAGTAACCTACAACATGACCGCCTGGCACGTTCCGAGCAAGCGTAGCAATGCGGCCCCAACCCCAGCCCTCGCGAACTTGCGAAACCAGTGTTGCGCGTACATAAGTACGCTCTGGAAATACCATGGGCACAGGGGGAGGGGCACTATCACGGCACGCCCGAAACACGGCTTAAACCAAACTAGGGGCTGCCGATTTCTTAATCTTCTCTTACTTTCAGGACTCCATTCTTCGGAAGGTCTGCCCGGCAGTACAATTGCCGCACAAACGATACACCAACCAGGGAAGCAGAAAGCTACGCCGCACCATGGAACTCTCAGGTGGTCTCTATAACGAGCATTATACCTGTTTCGCATACCATTCCGCAGCTCACCCCTGGAAAGGACATGTTAAATAGTCCCATCATTTGCTTATTGCACTATTTGTATCGTTCCGCTTTGATCGCAGCTTTTTCAAATAAACAATGCATAGCTTCCGTCTATTATTGCATTACTCTTTTTACGAATATATGTTCATTAATGACATGTTGCACCCGTACACTTTGGTACGGCCAATACGCCAGGGGCTTAAGTACCCCACAATATGGTGTGAGAAGTCTGAACACTTTCACAAGTGCGGCACCCCGAACTTATAGCATTATATGCATCGGCTCCGAATCATGTCTTGGGTCAATAGTTGGGTTTGCCCGCCTCCTATGTTTTGGTGCCTTACGTTCCGTTATATCGGCTAAGGTAGCACTAGGAGAACTACTGCGATTGTGCCCCAGTTGAGCTGGGCTAAGCACCTCAGTAGAGAAAGCTAAAACTGACCGTCATGATGAGGCGAGAGCTGGTCCTTTGTTCGAGAGGTTTCGAGTCCCTAAAGACTTATGCCGCTTAGGCGAGGTCGGCTTTGTCCGGCCTAGGCGTGGATAGCGCCCCAAACTCGGTCTTCCGAATACTAGGGGCTTCGCCGAAATTTAAATTTATAGAATTCTATGGCTAAGTGAGGGTGTTCAAGCATTATAGTCCGATTGCCTTGTTCGCTGTGCTGAGCGCCTCCCTCGAAGGACCCAAAAATGGGAAAAAGAGCGCTCAGGTTTATCCCAGAACACCCAGCACTAGTGGCTCGGGGGCAGAAGCCGACGACTCGCCATCTCTCGATTTAATAAACAGCCGCACAGAAGGTAATATTTTAAATTCAAAAAGCGTTGCTTAGCGCATATGAACAAGTTTTCAGTGCACAGGACAAAACGAGCGAGTTTATTCAAAAATTACATCCCTGGTACATTCATCCGCCATAAGGCGGGCACCCTTCAGAACGCCCTCATAATACATCTCGGGCTTGCGATGCTCCTTGCCCGGCGGTGGCCCGTCCTTCACAAGCTTCTCAGCATCCAGCTTGCCCCAATGCACTTCCGCACGGGAAAGCGCCCTACGGGCACCCTCGATGCATACGGAGCGCTTGATGACTTCGAGCCTTGGACAGGCCACCACCAGCCGCCTCACCAGCCCGAAGTAGCTCCCAGGCATGGCCTCTCCAGGCCACAGCCGGACTATGAGGCCCTTCATGGCCTGTTCGGCAACCTTATGGAGCTCGACCAGCTGTTTCAGCTGGTCGCTTAAGGGCACCGGGTGTTCGGCCTCAGCATACTGAGACCAAAACACCTTCTCCGTCGAGCTCCCATCCTCGGCTCGGTACAAGGCGGCGGCATCTGACACGCTACGGGGCAAATCTGTGAATGCTCCTGGAGAGCTTCGGATTCAGGTAAGTAACAAGTAATTAACTTTCATGTGCTTGCTTTGCATAAAGAATGCCTTACCCGCCGCTATCTCTTTCATTGCCTCCACCTCCTGGAAGGCCTTCTGGGCTTCGGCCTTGGCAGACTTAGCATCTTCAATGGCCGCCGCGAGCTCGGACTCTCGCGTCTTCGAGTCAAGCTCCAAACTCTCATGTTTTTTCATGAGAGCCTGGAGCTCTTGCCGCACCTCGCCAACCTACGCCTCATGCTTCTCCCGCTCGGTGCGCCCCGTGGCCGCCCTCTTCTCGGCCTCGGACAGCGCTTGCTTAAGGGTCGCCACCTCAGTTGTGGCCCCTACAATAGCCATGTTAATCATGTAATTTTTTGCAAATGCACCTTTTATATATTTAAATAGGGTATCTCTTACCTTCCTTATCCTCGAGCTGCTTCTTGGCAAGGCCGAGCTCTTGTTCGGACCGCTCGAGGTTCTGCTTCAGCGTGTCCACCTCCATGATCGGTCTGGCGGGCCTTGACAATGGAAGCCTGCATACACATATTGACTTACTTTTGTTAGACTCCTCCGAATGTTATTAGATCCTCTATTGGCTTTTCTTTCGAGCATAAGCAGAGCATCGAGGGCTCTGTCTATCGGTAATATTTTACATATTCTTTATTTACCTCAAAGCTTTGTTAAAAAGCTGGCACGAGCTTGATCAGTCCGCTCTTGGCGGGTGAACCTCTGAATCACCGCACTCATAATAGTGCGGTGCTCCTCGTCGATGGGCGCCGTTAAGCACCTCCAGCAAATTGTCCGGTGCCTCCGGTTGGACGGAGGTCACCGGCTCGGTAGGCTTGCTCCTCTTGGACGAGGGCGTAGGTGAAGCTGCTCCGGTGGTTGGGTTAAGGATGGTGTCGACGATGCCGATATGCGGCCGTGGACGGGGCGTCAGAAGCTGCTCCGGTGGTTGGGTTAAGGGTGGTGTCGACGATGCGGATCTGCAACCGTGGATGGGGCGTCAGAAGCTGCTCCGGTAGGTTGGATGAGGGTGCGAGGAAGCGGATCTGAGGCCGTGGACTTGTGAGTTGGCAAAGCGGCCCCGGTAGTTGAGAATGGTATAGGCGAAGCTACTCTGGTAGGGTTGAGGAAGGTGTCGGTGAAGCGGCTCCGGTAGGGTTGAGGAAGGTGTCGGCGAAGAGGATCAGAGGCCGTCGACGGGGGCGTCGGTGGGGCGGCTCCGGGGGGTGTGGACGAAGCGTCTCCGGTGGGGAGTATGAATGAGCCGCTGAGATCTGTGGCGAGAATACCAGCGAAGCAGATCCGGCGCCGTGGACAAGGCCGACACTGAATGGGCTGTGGGGACGGTGGTGGATGAGCGATCTAGTTGTTTCTAGGGAGGTGGGAGGGTAGATCGGACGCGAGCAGATCCGGCGAGGTGGGCGCGCTAGCGATGAATGGGCTATAATGCGCGGTGGATGAGTAGTCTAGGGTTTGAGAGGGAGGAGAAAGAGGCGATGAAATGCAGACGGCGTGATGTAAGATGCTCTGGTGTTGTGGAGTTAGTCGATTTTGCGGGAGGAGAGAAATGGGGGTGCCATGTGGTGGGGAACGAAAGTTACCAAAGCAGCCCGACCTATCATGTAGATGAGGCGGTATTGTAACTATTGGTCTCTGCACCAAGGACAAAGGGGATTTAGCATGCTAACGACTAAGGTGGCGGAAATTTTAGAAGGAGGCGGGAGATTTTGCCGCCATGAGATCGTTCGTATCGATTTCAGCTAATTTTGGACCGTGCTAGCTGGAAGGTCATGCTAGGCTGTGTACACAGGTCACGCGTCGTGATTAATAAGCGGTGTGAAGTCCACCCAGAAAAAATACAATAACTTTCGGGATGATCGCCGATAACGGGCGTTCTGCAGGCGCGGCCAATCGTCGGGTGTAGTGGTGGCGTTCACAAAAAAGGATCAAGCGCTTAGCCTATGTATTTCTCGTGTAAATAGATAATTTAGTGCCATTGGTTATTTACTTTAAACATAATGCATTGGCGTGTTAGTGTGAGGCGCACAAAAGAAATGGATATTGTAGTCAGCTACTTAAAAGTGTTACCTCATATGATTACATAGCCTCCATTTCATAAATTGTGTACCCGTTGAATTCATATATGAATATTACATATATTACTTCAAAATATAAACTTAAATCATCCAAGACTAATGAATTTGAATGCAAGAGTAACAATGATGCATGTTCATGATAGCTACATTGGTTGTTTGAAGAAACATCAACGTAACTTTGGCATGCACAACTAAAAAGGCTTATTTAAATAGAAAAATGTGATATGTGAGTGTCCAATCTTTATAGCGTTGAATCAATATTGTACCTTTGGCCACGATACAAAGTAGATATTGACTTATGTTCAAGCGGCCTTGCGTCCACGATCGCTAGATAGTGATCTTGAATGAATTGTGCAATCTCTCTCACGCATACATATCTCATTTCCTGTGGGCATCGGAATCCTGCGCGTGCACCGTGTATTTCTCTCCCTCCGTCGAGTTAAATTAAATCTTTCTACCCGTCCTACAAGTCTCTCACACAGAAATTCACACGCTCTCTATGTCTAACGCCCACCCCTTTAATTCCCCCACCCACAGCCACTAATGTCTCTCACACATATGCTATCTACCTATCCCTTAATATAGCTAGATATGTGTCACACAAACTCCTTCTCCCTACTAGCAAGATGCCCATCGTTGCGGAACATCAAGATGCATTTGTATGAGAGTTTGATCTTGTGGGAGAAAAGGATGAGCGAGGAATGCCTTATTTACAAATCACGGAGAGGGGTGTGGGTATCTTTTGCAAAATTGCCATAGTTTCCTTCTGTCCGTCGGATATAAATCGGATGGCCTATATTGCAGGATGGCGGGAACACCATCATCACCAACTCTATTTTTTATAAGAGTAGAGATATGTGAGTGTCACTGCCCCCCCACAAACCCACACTTCCCAACACCGAAGGAGTAGGGTGACACCTCGATCTTAATATTAATCTATCATTGGCTTCTCTCTCAAACACACACACACACACTACCGGCACCGAAGGAGTAGGGTGCACATCGATCTTGATAATAATCTATCTACTCCTCTTTCAAACACACACACACACACACACACACACACACACACACACACACTCGCTAGTTGTGCCTCTGTGCCTACAGCGCACACTCTCAATCGTCTTTCTCTCCTCCCCCTAACAATGACAGCGGAAGGGTGACAATTCGATCTGATCATAATCATCAATTGGTTTCTCTCTCAAACATTGTGTCTCGGTGCCTCGCTCGGTAGCCCCCTCGATATGTAGACTTTCTGGCGCTCACAGGATGTAGTAGCGATGGCGCTGAACCAGTGTGCCTTGTTTTACCGGCCTCATGTGATAGTTTTCACCTGTTTTCTGTTAATTAACAAGGCAACCTTTTCTTTGTTACTACTAGTGAATCTGAAATCATTGGGGCAGACATAAAATATATCACTTCAACCCAATTATCGCAGCAACTATTTTAAAAGAAATTAGCTAGCTGCTCGTGCATTCTGCGGAACATCAAGATGCATTTGTATGAGTAGTTTATCTTGTGAGAGAAAAGGTTGAGCGAGGAGGGCCTTATTTGCGAGCGTGGAGAGGCGTGTGGGTATATTTTGCAAAATTGCCATAGTTTCTTTCCTATCCGTTAGATATAAATCCGACGACCTATATTGCAGGATGCACTTACACATCATCACCAACTCTTTTCTACTCCTCCGTCGAAAATACTAGTCATCAAAATGGATAAAAGAGATGTATCTAAAACTAAAATACGTCTAGATACATTTCTTTTATCAATTTTGATAACAAATATTCAGACGGAGAATATTATCTTTAGAGATTTCAACAAGTGACTATGACCGGACCTTACCAACATACTCAAAAAAGTAGTCCATAATTTTGATGTTACCCTCTTTTCTTGGCGGTGCGGTGCCATCGGATACCTCATAAATAAATCAAGGACAAATCGGCCCTTCACGAAAAGACATACGAAGCAAAATGGTGAATCTACACTCTAAAATATGTCTACATACACATCCGTATGTGGTAGTCCATTTGAAATCTGAAAAGACAAATATTTAGGAGCGAATGGAGTATATATAAGAGTAGACATGGAGATATATCTCGGCATGGTCTACAAAAAAAATGTCTTTGGGCTGGTTAGCGCGGATACTATAGCGATGACATGAGTTAAATATTCTGTCTTTTAACTTTATATTTTATATTATATATTACTCTACTTATTTGATATATACTTCTTTACATGCCTTTGTCTTGTGGTGGAACCCTGATACTTAGAATACAAGATTAAGGATGGACTTGTTTCTTTTTAACTTTACTGAAGCTGTAGCCACCACTGCAAGTCACGTGTACCTTGTGCATGCAATTAACTTTTATAGAGGACAATCATACAGGCAATTAACTCAAATGGATTGGATTTCACTCTATTATTTCCAACATAAAAGCATCTCCAGCGGCGGCGACAAATTTCCTCCGCTTCCTTAAGCGGAGGGCGACATCAGCGCCCGGTAGCATACATTTTACAACTCTAACCAACCATATGAAATTCGTGCAAACAGGACTGATTTCATATAAGCATGAAAGATTTCGTATAAAAAGCGGATCTTCATATAAACATCATGGATTTCATTACATTTACATGAACTAAGAGGTGCCAATCCGGCTCTCTTGTATAATTAATACTCCTCCGTCAGGAAATACTTGTCCTAGAAATGGATGTATCTAGACTTATTTTAGTTATAGATACATACAATTTATCCATTCTTAGAACAAAATTCCCGCTTGTTGGAGAGGAGTACATAATCTAAATGGCCTCCCTTGGATCCCTTTGTCTTCCTCATGTCCGTCGAGACACTTGTGGGGTCGACGAAGGTCCTCGGAAGAGGCAAGCAGCAAAGAAACCACACTGAATCCGCGGTCATCGCCTCGGCGGTGGCCTTCATGGAGTCCCAAGTGGCGGCGGCCTCCGTGTTCTACTTCTCCTCGATGATGGCGGCGGACACGGAGAATCAGCCACCGACTCGTCGCTCTCCACGCACCCGCCTCACATCTGCTGCATGGCGCTGCCGTAGGCACGGAAGTGCGCCCACGACACAGGGAGGCGCGTCCGCCGCGAACCTTTGGTGGCCTTGATGCAGCCAGCAGCAGCGGTGCCGTCCGGCGTGCTCACCGCCCGTGCGGCGTGGAGCAACTTCGCCACTCCTCATCGAGCTGAGCTGGGCGGCGAGTTCTTGAACTCTGCGCTGCTTGTGAAGCGGCAGCGGCTCCGTCGGCCAGCGAGGTTGGTGAAGCACCGGCGGCCTTGCCGTATCCGGAGGGCTCGGTGGGCCACCAGCGGGTAATATGCGGAGAACATCGGAAGCCATTGGAGGAGTGGAAAATGGTGAAGGAGGAGATGGGGAAGCGGCGCGAAGTGCGATTCTTGCCCATTGTCATGCAGCCTCGTGTAAATAGAGGGGGACGGTAGGAGCTTGGCGGCGTCGCCTCGTTTAAGCGAGGCGGGCGGGAGGAGCTCGGCGGTGTTGCGTTTAATTCCGGCCCACTCATGAGCAGACGTGTGGCGGATAGGATTCTCGGTTTGCATGCGGGTTTAACGGAGGGTTTAATGGAGGTGTCGAGGCGTGCAGCATGCGGTGCGATACTATTCGATTTGGCAGCGATAATGAGCCGTCAAATCACAAAGGCCCTCGCCTCTCGTGAACCCGACCGAGCTAGACTGCCCGCCCTCTAGCCTTTTAAAAAATGTATATACTCCACTTTTTTACAGTAGTAGTATCGATGGATTGCGCCATGGAGCAAAACTTGAAATTAAAAAAAAGGTGGTACATATAGAGAGCGCTCGTCGCCAAATTATGCATATAGTACTTGTAACATCCCAAATTTTCAATTTGGAATGTTATACATACATCATCCATGCATATCATGTTTTATTGCATTTCCGTTCCGCAATCCTCGAAATCCTAAGCAACTCAAGGACCCACACAGAGAGTTGGGGATTTTCCGGTTTTCATATTTGATTTTTATCAAATAATGAAACGAGGATTTTGATTTTAATTATTTTTCTCTCCGAAAAATATTTCATATTAAATTAAATGAGTGGAGATAATATGACTTCTCCAAAATAATTGAAATATTGGAGGAAAATATTAAAATCATTTATTGGATTTTATTTGGTTTTATTGGATTTTATTTGCATTAGAAAAATTACATGTTTTCAAAATTGCATTTTAGGGCCAAGCAAATGTTCATATCGTCCTAAATATTTCATTTAGGCGGTGAAAATTTGTTTTGGCATTTTTAGATTTTTATTTATTTATTTAGGATTTTATTTACATCGTGGAATTATTTTAAAAGAAAATATCTTGGCCTGGAAAGCCAGCCGAGCCAGGCCAGCCCGCCCGCGCCGCCCGCCTCCGTGTCAGGCGGACCGCCTCCGGCCGCCCCTTCCCAAGTTGGCGCCCCTCTTTATACCCCTTGGAGCCTGGAGCCCAGCCACGCCGCCCAGCCAGCCCGCCGCCCCGCCCGCCCGCGCCAGCCTCGAACCGCCGCCGCCTCCGCCGCAGCCCGCCACCCCACGCCGCCCGCCCGCCGCGAGTCCCCCGGACCCGAGCCGAGGTAGCCGAGCCGAACTTGTTAGAAAACCGTAGTTTTCGTTTTTTTTAAATAGATCGGTTTTTCTTCGGTTTATTTTTTCAGCGAGCGTTCGCTCGTTTGTTCGTTTTAACAAACGCGTTCTTCGTTTAGATCCAGTTAACGAACGTTCGTTCGTTAATCTGTTCTTCGTTTTTCTTTTTCTCGGATTTATTCCGCGAATTTTTCTGATCGTGATTTCTGATCCGATCTTAGTTTTTGTTTATCTTTTCGCTCGTTTATCGGAATCAGGCGATTCAAGGGCCTGGAGTTTCGTCTCGAAACCCTCTTTCCGATTAATCAACTCAAACAAATTTTTTCTACTGTAAAATTTGACCTAGTTCCAGATTAGTAAACGAAGCTTCTTTCGTTCGCCGTTTGAGTTTTGTTGCTTTGTTCGATTTGATTCTTTTGAGAACCGGAGTTCTTAAGTTGAACTTTTTGGTCAACCTCTCTTATTGGAGTTTTGATTGTGCATCATTGCTTGTTACTTATGTATGCTATTGTTTTCTTGCGATAGAATTCCCGGAGTGTGAAGCGTGTTACTACGAGTCTCTAGGATTCGCGGATCGTCAGCAAGGCAAGTAACACATTGATCATACTCTTTTCATACCCAGTTTTTATGCATTAGTTCAATCCTCAAACATTGCATGATTAGGATGTCATTAACTTGTGGGTTGCGAAGTAGTTGTTGAGGTAGAACCTATTGCCCTGTTATATTCAAACCCTTGGGAGTTACTTCTACGCGTTGCTTATATTACTATGCCATGCTATGCTCGTAGACGTGGTTTGGGTTTGAGTGAAATCCATGACAGTTGTGAGATTGTTAAATAAATGGTACAACTTAAGGTGGCAACTTAATCAAACAACTGGGTGGATTGAGGCACCTGGGGAACCCAGTGTTGCCTGTATTTTTGGAAATCCCGGAGTACCCGTGTGATCTTCCTATGGACCGCCACCCAGGCTCAAAGGGAGCTGAGATGATTCATGCTAGAAACTTCCGTGTGCAGCCACAAGCTATTATGAGCTCTAGCATAGTTGAGTAAGTTACGTGAAGCTCTTGAAGAGGAAGATCAGCAGGTAGTGGGATGTAGGTTTGGTATGGTCTGTCCGGAGTAGAGAGTTAATGTTTACGAAAGGCTGTGTCTCGGTCATCCGTTTCTCAAACACCATGTAGTGCGAGAAATCCAACGGAGGCGATTGAGTCTTGTGGGGAAAAGTGCGCAAACCTCTGCAGAGTGTACAATCTAATCATGGTTAGCCGTGTCCCCGGTTATGGACAATTCTTGAGTATCTAGTACTTGGGTTATCACATGTATCTCATCATGTTTAATTAATAATGTTGGGTTGTTAATCACCTTAATTGGGATTGAGTTGGAGGAACCTTCTCAATGATGTTTCAACTACCATGATAGTTAAATTAAAATCTATTCCTTTGTTGTAGGAAAAAATTGGCTTTTCGCAAAAACTATAACCATACAGCTTTCCACCAGCCATATATGCATGTAGTGATAGCATTATTCTGTTCTTGCTCTACTGTGTTATATTGCCAGCATATTCCATGTGCTGACCCGTTTTCGGGCTGCAACGTATCATGTTGCAGACTTTTTAGAGGAGGAGTAAGGTTCGTTAGGTCATTGCCGTGCAACTCAGCTATGCCGTTGGAGTTGATGGACTCACTTTATCTTCCAAGCCTTCCGCTGTTATCGTATTAGATGGCCTTAAGCCATATTATTGTAATAAGTTCTCTTTTGAGACATTCGATGTAATAAGTGTGTGATTGCCACTCTGTTATAAATCCTTTGAGTACTGCGTGTGTCAGCATTACCGATCTAGGGATGACACTGAAGCACGAGACTTGACCATCGAGGTCGAATTAGCTACAAGATAGTATCGAGCACCACGCTGAGTGTAGGACACGACCACTAAGATAAACCCTAGGTCACACTTCTCTACTCATTTCGACTCCTCTCCATTTCTACTCTTTAGGATGGCGGAGATGAAGAACAAGTTTGCACAACGGATGAAGACACACCTTTTGGGCGCCACTTGAAGGAAGTCACTAGGTACTTGAGCATTGGAATACCAAGCTTCACACAGACGTACAAGCGCCACCTTACCGAAGAGGGCTGGATGATTCAAGTACAAGTTTCAGGAAGGACGTTCTCGCCAACTTCTAAACCCATAGAGTTTTCTTTCGAAGCACCCATCTGGAGTCTAGGCAAGAGCATGGCAGCCCACATTACCATGGGACGTATTGGAGAAGTTTACAAAAGGAGCTTAAGGACACTATCTACCAAATATGTGGGCGCCGAGACGAGCAATGGGAAGTAATCAGCACCAGGAAGGATAGACCCATTGCAGCTTTCGTCCAGGAGTTGAACCAGCACATTCGACGTCAGGAGAACCAGATGTGCGCGGACATGCTAGACTTGAAGAAGGCGAAGACTAGAATCATCGAGCTGGGGGAAGAACTCAAGTTTACACGCGATGTTTATGAGGAGGAAATCAAGACCCTACTAGAGAAGAATGACGACCTAGTCAAGAAGATCGGAGTATTCATGGGAGGACCAGCACTGGGAGAAGAAGACGATGATCCCACTTGCCCGGACAACTACATCATCATCGATGACACCGACTCCGACCCTAGTGATGATGACTTTGAAGACGAAGCTGGAGCAGACATCATGGAGTCTTCCACCGATCAAAATTTCTAAATGACCACCAACTATTAGTAGTATTCCCCCATGTATATAGTAGTAGTTGAGCACTTTTGCGATAGTTCTAGACCGTTTGTATGCCCTTGCTTGATTGATTGAGTGAAATGATTGTGTTTGTCTCATGTGCATATGGGTAGTGCTTTCTCATTAGACCTCTTTTCTATTCTAATCTCTTCCATCTAAACCCATCAGATGCCTCCGAGACGTGACACAGGTTTTGCTTTCCCACCGGAGCTAACCTAGTTGATCTAGCAGCAGAATGCCTTGATGCAATTGCTAGTTCAGAACCAGGGTAACAACAACAACAACAACAACAACAACCCGCCGCCAGTGGACAACCTAGCCCGTTTTCTAAGGTTACAACCGCCGGTGTTTTCCAGTAGCACCGAGCCCATAGTTCTTGATGATTGGCTCGCCGTATTGGAAGGAGTTGACCACGCGGGTTACCGAGATCTTTGAGAGGTGCGCTTTGCGCACATCAATTGGATGGACCAGCAGCCTCATGGTGGGAGAATTACACAACCACTTTTCCTATAGCCAATGTCACTTGGGACCAGTTCCAGCAAGCTTTCCGCACAGCCCATGTCTCAACTGGAGCTATGCAGATGAAGAAGCGGGAGTTTCGCAACTTACGCCAGGGGAACCGTACTGTGTCTTAGTACGTGGATGAGTTTAGCAAGTTATCACGCTATGCCCCTGATGATGTAGCCACAAATGCCGCGAAGCAGGAGAAGTTCATGGAAGGGCTGAATGATGAGATGAGTATGCAGTTGATGGTAGCAACCTTCAACAACTACCAGGAGTTGGTAGATAAGGCTCTTATGATTGAAGGGAAGCAACAGCAGATTGAGGGCCGCAAGAGAAAGTATGGATAAGGGAAGTATAACACAGGAGCTCAGCAGAAGCTTCGCCTAACCCCGAACTCAGGAGGACTTGTTCATAACCATGGAGGCCGCAATCACGCTGGAGGAAGATCACATAACCACAATGGTTCTAAGAATGGGAATGGGAACAGAGCCAATAATAATCAGAACCGCCCCAACCCGTCCACACCCGCCAAAAGGGACTTAAGTCATGTTACTTGTTTCAAGTGCAGGAAGACTGGACACTACGCCAGGGAGTGCCCTGAAGGAAAGAATGGAAACGGAAATTGGAGTGCTGGGAAGAAGCCTAATCCATTCAACAAAGGACAAGTGAACCACGTTAACGTGGAGGAGGTTGAAGTGCAGCCGGACGCGGTAATAGGTAAGTTTTGGTTAAGTCATTTACCGCTCTTGTTCTTTTAAATCTTTGGTGCATCGCATTCATACATATCAAGGGATTAGTGGATAAGTTTAAACTACCAACCCAAACCCTTAGGACCCCTCTTTTAGTGAGTTCACGGAGCAGAATATATGGCTGGCCGATGGTGTGACCGGATACCCTTAACCATTGGTACACATGTTTTCCGTCCGACCTAATTATCTTGGAGTCACAAGGATTGGATGTGATATTGGGTATGGATTGGATGTCAAAGTATGGAGGAAGTATTGAGTGTGCTAGTAAGTCGATTTATCTTACCACCCCGGAGGGAAAAATGATTAAGTATGTGTCTAGGCATGTGCCTAGGAGGAGCCAAGTGAATACCCTCACGGGAGTTGTTCAGGAGGAAGTGCCGGTAGTGAAGGATTACCCGGATGTTTTTCCAGAGGAATTACCACGCATGCCACCAGATAGAGACATTGAGTTTTTGATAGAGCTACTGCCAGGTACAGGGCAAATATCCAAGAGACCCTATCGGATGCCCGCAAATGATCTGGAGGAAATCAAGAAACAGATCAAGGAGTTATTGGAGAAAGGATACATTCGAAGAAGTTCATCACCTTGGGGAGCCCCAGTGCTCTTGGTCGAGAAGAAGGATAAGTCTCTCAGAATGGTTGTTGATTATCGGGCCTTGAATGAAGTGACGATTAAGAACAAGTACCCACTGCCGATGATCAACGATCTGTTTGATCAGTTGCAAGGAGCTAAAGTGTTTTCAAAGATCGATTTAGGATCAGGGTATCATCAGTTGAAGATACGAGAGAAGGACATACCGAAGGCGACATTCTGGCGATATGGATTATCTGAGTATCACGGTCATGTCGTTTGGATGACTAACGCCCCTGCATATTTCATGAGCATGATGAACAAGGTGTTCATGGAGTATTTGGACAAGTTTGTTGTGGTGTTTATTGATGATATTATGGTATACTCAAAGAACGAGGAGGAGCACAAAGAGCATTTGCGCTTAGTTCTTGAGAAACTCAGGGAACACCAGTTGTATGCTAAGTTTAGCAAATGCGAGTTTTGGTTGAAGGAAGTCGGATTCCTCAGACATGTTATATCGGGAGAAGGTATAGCGATGACCCAGCAAGGTTCGATCGATCCTTTGAATGGTTGGCACCCACCTCAGTTAGCGAGATCCGCAGTTTTCTTGGACTCGCAGGATACTACCGTAGATTCATCAAGAAATTTTCCAAGATTGCGAAGCCAATGACTAAACTATTGAAGAAGGATACTAAGTTTAAACGGACTGAAGATTGCGAGGCAAGTTTCCAGGAGTTGAAGAAACGTTTAACTACAGCACCAGTGTTGAAACTACCAGATATACATAAGGAGTTCCAAGTGTATTGCGACGCCTCTCGCTTAGGACTTGGATGTGTGCTTATGCAGGACGGAAGAGTTGTTTCGTATGCCTCACGACAACTGAAACCTCATGAGTTGAACTATGCCATGCATGATTTGGAGTTAGCAGCTGTAGTGCATGCATTGAAGACCTGGAGACATTACCTTATTGGAAACCGTTGTGATGTGTACACGGACCATAAGAGTTTGAAGTACATCTTCACCCAGAAGGAGCTGAACCTTAGACAGAGGAGATGGTTGGAGCTGATAAAGGATTATGACATGAAGCTACACTATCATCCAGGAAAGGCCAATGTCGTAGCAGACGCTTTGAGCTGGAAGAGCTATGCTAATATCCTTGTAAGTAAAGGACTGCCGAAGGAGTTAGCAGAGGATATCATGGAACTTCGATTAGAGATTGTTCCTAGAGGATTCATTGCAACAATGGAGGTTCAGTCGACATTGCTGGACAAGATTCGGGAAGCACAGAAGGATGACAAAGAGATTGCCGAGATAAAGGAGAAGATGGGCAAAGGAAATGCCAAGGGTTTTCGTGAGGATGAGCACGATACTCCATGGTTTGAGGACCGAGTTTATGTGCCCAATAACCAGGAGATCAGGAAGTTAATACTTCAAGAGGCTCATGACTCACCATACTCGATACACCCCGGAAACACCAAGATGAATTTTGACTTGAAGGAACGTTTCTGGTGGGCCGGTATGAAGAAGGATATTGCCGAGTATGTAGCCGTATGTGATGTATGTCGGAGAGTTAAGCGAGCATTAGAAGCGGCGAATTTTATTACAGCCTATGCCGATACCCGAATGGAAGTGGGATAAACTTGGCATGGACTTTATCACCGGATTACCCAGGACTAAAGCAGGATATGATTCCATATGGGTAGTAGTTGATCGTTTGACCAAAGTAGCTCACTTCATCCCAGTGAAAACCACCTATACAAGTGCAAAGTTGGCCAAGATCTATATGTCCAGGATCGTATGTCTGCACGGAGTTCCGAGGACCATCGTATTAGATCGAGGAACACAGTTTACTTCAAAGTTTTGGCATCGGTTACACCAGACTTTGGGAACGAGATTGGAGTTCAGTACAGCGTTTCACCCGCAGACGGATGGACAGACCGAGAGAGTCAATCAAAATTTGGAGGACATGTTAAGAGCCTGTGCGCTAGATTATGGATCTAGTTGGGATGACAATTTGCCGTATGCAGAGTTCTCATACAACAATAGCTACCAAGCTAGTTTGAAGATGGCACCGTTTGAAGCCCTGTATGGACGCATGTGCAGAACACCGTTGATGTGGGATGAGGTAGGAGACCGATAGTTGTTTGGACCAGACTTGATTAAGGAGTCTAAGGAGAAGGTTAAACTGATTCGTGACAGACTGAAGATTGCTCAGTCCAGACAGAAGAGTTATGCAGACTCAAAATGCAAGGAGGTAACCTACGAAATTGGAGACCGAGCATATCTGCGAGTATTGCCCTTACGAGGAGTGAAACGTTTTGGAGTTAAGGGAAAGTTAGCCCCGAGATTGGTAGGACCGTATCGCATTTTGGAACGGATGGAAGAAGTTGCCTACAAGTTGGAGTTACCTGAGGGATTGTCAGGAGTCCACGATGTGTTCCACGTTTCACAACTAAAGAAGTGTCATGCTGAGATGGCTGATATACGTTAAGAATCTGATACCCTTGGGCGATTGGTTGGACGGTGATTTGACTTACGAGGAGAAACAGTTAAGATTCTTGAGTTTGCCGTGAGTCACCATGATAAGGTTATCAAATTTTGCAAAGTTCGATTGGAGCCACCATCTGAGGATGAAGCCACACAGGGCGAGAGGATGATCTTCGCAGGACCACCCACACCTATTTTCTAGCCAACCCGAATCTCGAGGGTGAGATTCATCTTAAGGGGGGTAGGTTTGTAACATCCCAAATTTTCAATTTGGAATGTTATACATAGATCATCCATGCATATCATGTTTTATTGCATTTCCGTTCCGCAATCCTCGAAATCCTAAGCAACTCAAGGACCCACGGAGAGAGTTGGGGATTTTCCGGTTTTCATATTTGATTTTTATCAAATAATGAAATAAGGATTTTGATTTTATTTAGTTTTCTCTCCGAAAAATATTTCATATTAAATTAAATGAGTGGAGATAATATGACTTCTCCAAAATAACTGAAATATTGGAGGAAAAATATTAAAATCATTTATTGGATTTTATTTGGTTTTATTCGGATTTTATTTGCTTTAGAAAAATTGCACGTTTTCAAAATTGCATTTAGGGCCAAGAAAATGTTCATCTTGTCCTAAATATTTTATTTAGGCGGTGAAAATTTGTTTTGGCATTTTTAGATATTTATTTATTTTTTTAGGATTTTATTTCTGTCGGCGGAATTATTTTTCTAAAAAACCTGCTTGGCATGGTGGTGGCCAGTGAGCCGAGCCCGGCCCTTGCGCCGCCGCCTCCTGCTGACGGATCGGGACGGAGTCCCGTCGAACCCGCCCGCCGTCGTGTCCGGCGGACCGCCTCGAGCCGCCCCTTCCCAAGTTAGCGCCCCCTCTTTATAACCCTTGGAGCCCCACAGAGCCCAGCCACCGTTGCCCGCCGCTGCAGTAGCTTGCGCGCCTTGCTGCAGCCGCGCGCGTCGCCGCCCCGCCGCGCCAGCTCCGAACCGCCGCCGCCTCCGCCGCAGCCCGCCACCCCCCCGCCCCCCATGCCGTGATCCCGGAGCAGAGCCGAGGTAGCCGTCCCGCCGCCCCGGTTTTCTAAAGAAAACCGTTTGATTTTTTTAGAAAACCTTAGATTTCGTTTTTTAAAATAGATCGGTTTTTCTCCGGTTTATTTTTTTAGCGAGCGTTCGATCGTTCGTTGGTTTTAATGAACACGTTCTTCGTTTAGATCTAGTTAACGAATGTTTGTTCGTTAATCTGTTCTTCATTTTTCTTTTTCTCGGATTTATTCCGCGAATTTTTCTGACGGCGATTTCTGATCCGATCTTAGTTTCTGTTTATCTTTTCGCTCGTTTATCGGAATCAGGCGATTCAAGCGCGTGGAGTTTCGTCTCGAAACCCTCTTTCCGATTAATCAAGTCAAACAAATTTTTGCTACTGTAAAATTTGACCTAGTTCCAGATTAGTAAACGAAGCTTCTTTCGTTCGCCGTTTGAGTTTTGTTGCTTTGTTCGATTTGATTCTTTTGAGAACCGGAGTTCTTAAGTTGAACTTTTTGGTCAACCTCTCTTATTGGAGTTTTGATTGTGCATCATTGCTTGTTACTTATGTATGCTATTGTTTTCTTGCGATAGAATTCCCGGAGTGTGAAGCGTGTTACTACGAGTCTCTAGGATTCGCGGATCTTCAGCAAGGCAAGTAACACATTGATCATACTCTTTTCATACCCAGTTTTTATGCATTAGTTCAATCCTCAAACATTGCATGATTAGGATGTCATTAACTTGTGGGTTGCGAAGTAGTTGTTGAGGTAGAACCTATTGCCCTGTTATATTCAAACCCTTGGGAGTTACTTCTCTGCGTTGCTTATATTACTATGCCATGCTATGCTAGTAGGCGTGGTTTGGGTTTGAGTGAAATCCATGACAGTTGTGAGATTGTTAAATAAATGGTACAACAAGGTGGCAACAATCAAACAAGCTGGGTGGATTGAGGCACACAGGAACCAGTGTTGCTGTATTTTGGAAATCCCGAGTACCGTGTGATCTTCCTATGGACCGCCACCCAGGCTCAAAGGGCGAGATGATTCATGCTAGAAACTTCCGTGTGCAGCCACAAGCTATTATGAGCTCTAGCATAGTTGAGTAAGTTCGTGAAGCTCTTGAAGAGGAAGATCGGCGGTAGTGGGATGTAGGTTTGGTATGGTCTGTCAGGAGTAGAGAGTTAATGTTTACGAAAGGCGTGTCTCGGTCATCCGTTTCTCAAACACCATGTAGTGCGAGAAATCCAACGGAGGCGATCGAGTCTTGTGGGGAAAAGTGCGCAAACCTCTGCAGAGTGTACAATCTAATCATGGTTAGCCGTGTCCCCGGTTATGGACAATTCTTGAGTATCTTGTACTTGGGTTATCACATGTATCTCATCATGTTTAATTAATAATGTTGGGTTGTTAATCACTTTAATTGGGATTGAGTTGGAGGAACCTTCTCAATGATGTTTCAACCACCATGATAGTTAAATTAAAATATATTCCTTTGTTGTAGGGAAAAATTGGCTTTTCGCAAAAACTATAACCATACAGCTTTCCACCAGTCGTATATGCATGTAGTGATAGCATTATTCTGTTCTTTCTCTACTGTGTTATATTGCCAGCATATTCCATGTGCCGACCCATTTTCGGGCTGCAATGTATCATGTTGCAGACTTTTCAGACGAGGAGTAAGGTTAGTTGGAGGTAAATGCCGTGCAGCTCAGCTATGCCGTTGGAGTTGATGGACTCACTTTATCTTCAAGCCTTCATTTGTTATCGTATTAGATGGCCTTAAGCCATATTATTGTAATAAGTTCTCTTTTGAGACATTCGATGTAATAAGTGTGTGATTGCCACTCTGTTTTAAATCCTTCGAGTACTGTGTGTGTGAGCATTACCGATCCAGGGATGACACTGAAGCACAAAGACTTGACCATCTGAGATCGGTCGCTCTGATTACTATTAAAAGGCTTGTCACAATAATGGTGTCCAGCACAAGTGCACAACCACCCTCAAATAAAACTAAGCACCACAGAATTCTTTGACAAAACTAAGCACCCTGAAATTCTTTGACAACTAAAGCTGCTGGCTATATGATGTTGGCCATATATATTGTGCGTATATAATGTGAAGAAACCGGTGGTAGTACTATACCAACTAAAAGATGAAATGTAAGAAATACTTGTATACGTACTAAAGAGTTAAAGTAACAAGAAGAAACATAACATAGTTCTCTTTGGGGGCTCGACACAACACACCCCTCAAATTAAATTAAGCACACCTGAAATTAAACTTTGGAACTATTCCGGTGAACCTTTGCATTAGAACCACCATGAGCAATGACTTGCCACCTTACTCGGGTCCTCGTCACGTCCTCGACTTCGTCCTTGTCCCTCTTCCTCTTGGCGATACTTCTTTGCTTGAACACTTTTTCTTTTTGTTGCTCTTCATCTAAGCCTTGTAGATATTGAAGCAAAGGTAGCCATCCATTGCAGCGTAGTGGATGTGGTCTATATCTAGTACATTCTGCTGCCATGCACGGCGATGAAAGCGTGTATGGAGGTTTCTCCGATTTACGTCTGAAGGATGAACCATGGCTCTGCCGAGTCGGCATTGAAGGCTGAAGAGGACACCATCCGATTCTTACGGAGGTCGAAGGTGTTGCCTACAGCGAGGCCTACCGGGCGAGACTTCTTTATCGTTACCAAAGTCTCTGATGTGAATTTGACTAGGTTGCTCGAGGAAGTCCTTAAAATCCGGCACTCAAGCGTCGGCATGGCATATGTGGTAGACCAATCATAAGTCATGCCGCAAACCTGGATCACGGCGGGCTTCTTCCTCTCTTCGTCCTTTAGATCCTTCTCTCGTCCGGGGCTGTGGTGTACTCAACATCTAGCCCGGCGACCCACTCATCATCTGAGTTTTGAACATCGTCGGCGAGAAAGGCATCCTTTCACCGTCACGGAAGAACGGGTGTAGATGACGTCGAACTCATCGCCGGTGATGGTTCTAACCTAGTACTCACCGCCGATCGTGGAGATTTGGGACGCCATGGATTTGGGAGGAGGGTTAGGATTAGTGGAACTGCCTTAATGTGAAAGAACTGGACGACTAGGAGCGAACCGCCGTAGTATTGAAGGACGTGCGGGGACGAGTAGGAGCGAACAGCCAGCGTGCGAATGGTAGGGTAGTGGCTTTCCATTCTCCCATGATACGGGGTTCCGAGAGCCCTTGGATCTGAGATCGAACGGTTGCATGGCATGATTCTAGACCCATTGGTGAACTATCATGGAGGGTTATTCTACAAATTTTCAGCAACTTACCATGCGACCGTTTGATCTCAGATCCAAGGGCTGCCAGCAGCCCGTATCGTGGTCGCGCCTACCACGACCGTCGCGTCGCTCGTGCAGTCGCGCCCTTGGAGATTTAACATGGTGCGTTAGGCTATATGATGTTTGGCATGTTATACATAGTCATCACTTAGTCACTCATACTACAATAAGGTTGGCTATAAGTGTATTTTTTACTCCTCTCTATCTCTTTCTTCGTACTCCCTCCGTCCCATAATATAAGAGCGTTTTGACACTAGTGTAGTGCCAAAACGTCCTTATATAATGGGACACATAAATACTAGTATTTATTGCATTTGCCAAGGTGACCTCTTCCAATGAAATGGTGTTGCTAAGTTTTCTTCATTTAATTAGCTATAGAGTTAAAATTGTCTTTTCACCTAGGTACACGCTCAACACGTTTCTTCCTTGGGTCACCAAACTAGTCTCTCTCTTCTTGAATAACTTGCCACATCGGACTTTATGCCTATGTGGCAAGCTTACTTCCGTAGGAGCAAGTAAAAGTAAGTAAAATTGTGCGTTTTACATGGCATTTTTGCATATGTGGAGAAATAGAGGCAAGGAAAAAGTGGAGAAGTGGGCTCTCATGCAGAGCCAGCCTCTCTGCATGGTGGAGCATTGGGAGAGGCACTGTATGGAGGTGGTGGGGAATCGTGAGACTCACGCCCGGTCGTAGCACCATGATTAAAATGATAATGGCAAGTCAAATCACGGGGCCCCACTGTCCAGTGATAACTTCATTGTCAAATCACACAGCCCTACATTTGCAGCAGCCTACTCCCTCGTCTTCTCGCGTCTCTGTCAGGCGACTAGCGGAACTGCCCTGCCTACCAGCGAGGAAAAGCCCTGTGATATACTCCCTCCGTCTAGGTGACCAAGGTGGAGAGGAAAGCAGAGAGAACTTAATGTTTAGTATTTGCTAAGGCTGGTTGTAATGGTACTAGCCCTAGAAATTTTGATGAGGTGTCATAGAATTAAATGAAGAAAGAGAGAGAGTTGAGTACTATGTGTCATACATGGCAATAAATAAAGTACTACATGATACTAATATATGATACATGGCGCAGGAGTACTAAGTATTATCAATACAGTTTTTCTAGAACTCATCTAGATGAGTCTCATTCATCTTTTATAGCCATTGAATGTGATGCTACTCCCTCCTTTCCGGTTTATAGGGCTCAATTCAAAAATCTCACCAACCAAGGTAGATGATGAGTGGCGGAATACTTTTGGTAGTTTGCAAAAACACCTAATTAATGCTTTTATTTTCCTCAAAAAATTATGTTTATCAATGCATTAATTGCAATGCATGCATGCATAAAGTACATGCATTGGTCAATTTTCTCTTAATACTTGCATGCATTGATTTAATGCATCTTGGAATCTGAACATGTGATGGAAAAACAACCAAATTGAGCCTTATAAAATGGAAAAACTAAAATTTTGAGATAAGCCCTATAAACCGGAAAGGAGGGAGTATATAAGATGCGTGTGTGCTGACGTGGGTTGTATTTGTTCTTGTGCAACGAACTGACCACTACATGTCATGTTTGATAGTCTCAAGTCATTAAAAGCATACAAGCCCCACATCTCTTCTTGGTTGATTCCTCTATTTATGTCAAAAATAAGAAACAACACGAGAGTTAATGCACCACGCCTATGTGTTTACTATTTGGTTTTAAGTAAGATGACTTAGTACTCACCTAGATGGAGGGTATTCAATTTGAAAGCGGTTGGCGCAGTTCGATCTGGCTTTAATGCAGATGAGGGAGGGTAGCGGTTCGATATGTTGAGCAGTCGATGCATCCTCCTTTAATTAATGCATGAGGAAGTAATGGGAGGAGGTCAGGGAAAAGAGGCTGCGATGTGAATACAGCATGATTTGCCCTCATTGCCCTCATATAAAGCGCCCTCCATTACAATGCATCTACCACATCATCGCTTTTGAGCATTTGCCTATGCACCTACACTAAGCGCAAAAGCTCCTCCGGACCCATGGCGGCGATGCGCGTGGCGGCAGCGGCTGCGCCAGATAGTCCTGACGCCGGACTGCGGCATGGCGCGAGATCGTCTCGAGCAGTGTTGGAGACCGGCTGGTGGATGGCGCCGTCGACACCAACTCGACTCTCGGTTGGACGGATGATCGTTGACACCAGCAACAAGTTCACCATCATCAAAAGCTCGCGGGCGACATCGTCGTACTCCTCCAACCCTGCGCCGGGCTCCTCATTACCTGCCACCTAACCGGCCTCCATGGCGGAACCTCTTCAAGCTTTGGTGGCCTGCGACTGCCGCCCGGCGCCACGAAGAATGTCCACCTAGAAAGTCGCGCTGCGCATGGCTCTGCATCTGCAGAATTCGTTGACCTACATATCCATGTGTCTGAACAAATCATGTACATAGGTATCTACAATGCCGGTGAGGGCCTCTGAGGTTGGCCTTCCTCAACATTTGGAAGCCTTGGATTCCTTTGCTGAGAAGCACCTCGACCTCGCCACAAAAGCTGCCGCTCCTTAGCCTCCGGTCGGTGGCCCGGCGCACTAGGTTGAGGAGGAGGAGGTCATAGGTTCGTGGATCCATCTTTCTTCTTGCCTTCTGTAACCACCACTGCGATCGCATCATCGTGGCCTTAATTCTTATTGTGCTATTGCATTCTCGTTCCAGT
>CM038676.1:321619859-321699640 GCA_021605205.1 Aegilops longissima
CACGATAGGTGGGACCTATGCAAGCAGATAAAAAATGTGTCGTAGTTTTTTTAGCGGCGTGAGTGGGAGACACAACATTCTCGGTTAAGAATACTCCCTCCGTTTAGGTGAGTATAAGTCACCTTATGAAAATCAGGTTTTCCCAAAACCTTTAGGCGTGGAGCATTAACTTCTGCTCCATCCCTCCCGACTTCGTTAGCCAGCGTTCTCTTCCTCTGCTGCCTCGTTCTACCTTTCCATTTTCCTCTTCTCAAGTGTGGAGCGATCGCATGCGTCCTTGATGCACGAGCGACCCTTTGCATGCATCGGCGGAGGCGTTGATTGGGCATGCATGAGAATTTGGTTACGCTTGCAATATGGATGATACGAGCGATGAAGTGAGCAGGCATGCTAGCACGGGAGACCTATTCGCTATACAATCTTTGGGGTACTCATATGCGTACTAGTAGTAGTAGTAGTAGTACAAGCTGTGGTACACTTGATGGTCAAAATACTATTCATCCGGTCCTCACGGTGAAGTGACAACACCTGCGCTGACACTAGTCCGGGCGGCGTGTTCGTGTTACCAAAGTCAGCCTCACCCCATGCACGGTGCGATCTGTCACGCGCTTGTTGTACAACACATTGGCGCCTCGCCTCGTCTCCCTCTCCGCTCCCATAGCACCCTCCATCTCCATCTCCTTCTCCATCTCCATCTCCTTTGTGCCCCGTGTCCGTCGCCTCCTCGCCTCCCCAGTACCACTATTCCCTCGCTAGCCGCTCCGGCACCGACATCCTTCTCCCCGTAAATCAAGCCCCTTCAAACTCCACCATGGCGAGCGAACGCGCTGACATCCATATGAGCGCGATTGGAGCAATCTCCCGATGACATCCTCGACCTCGAGTTGTTCATGTATGGATATGTTGGCGCCTGCGGCTGGCTGCATGCTCGAGGACATGCACATGGCCATCGTCGAAGAGAGGCCTAAGCTTTTCAAGACACCTGCTTGCTGCTATCTGGTCTTGCGAGATTGGCTCACCATGATCTGGGCGTGCATGATGCCCCTCGACTTCAATCCGATCTCCATTAGCGAAACTTCTTTGCGGTATGTAGTGGGTGCCGTACATCATTTCCCTCGACATCGATCCGATCACCATCGCCCAAAACTTCTTGGCAGGTATGTCTTTGGGTCAGCATGAATTCTCCTTTGGATGGCTGCCTTGAGAGAAAACGATAAAAAGTTGGTGCTCGTGAACTTCCGGACCTCCATGAGATTATCCTTCCTCCGTTGGATTATATAGAGTATTACCATCGCGGTCCAAGTCATCTAGATTACTCGTCGGTTGGATGGACCTTGTTTTGCGAAGATTGTAATCTACCAAGTTCCCCCACGACATCGAATTACGCAGACTTCAAGCTAATTGCCTTGTTAGACCGCGGACTCGCCTATCTTTACGGTGCCTTCATGGCTGGAACAACTCGGCTCGCGGTGGATCATCGCCAAAGCTGACACACATACGTGGCGCTATTGAACACAATGGCATCATCTCGCGATCGACAAAGCAGATGGCACCACGTATTCTTTGGACGACGCGTGTAAGTTGTTTCCTCTCATGTTAATGATGGCGCCATGACCTTTGTTTGAACTTTTTGTGATGATTGGCATATCTCTGTTTGAGCAGAATTTGAGTAGAACTATGTCAATGTATTAGAGGCGCGTAAATCAGCTATATTTGGAATGAGTTAATTCATGCGATTGTGACCATGTCATTACAACCAATTTGTACCTGAATAATCAAGCGGTTAGGAATATATGGATATTATCCTATTTTACGATAATCTATATACTACTACTAAATATGAGTGTGTATCAATGGCCATATTAGTTTCCTCATTTTCATGGCGTAGAAACATGCACCACAGTGTTGGTTTCATCTAACCATACATTAGGGAAGTAAATGTGCATATGGAGAACTCTATATTTGGAAGTAGTGAAATCTGCAATGCTTACCATGTGTACATACCTATATTCTCCTTGACAATCAATGGCTAGAATAATATCCTCACAAATTTTTTGCCCATAGAACACGAGTATATGACAATGCATGGTGCATTAGTTACCTTGAAGAATTTGTTTGTGAGGACAGAACATGATTACATAACATGCATGACATGGTAGTTTCTGTGAAGAATCGATTGCGAAATAACATGAGTATAACCATGCATGGCACTTCTATATTTTGAACCCGGTATACATTTCCTGTATTTTCCTCCGGTTCAACGAGGGACATATCAATGTTGTTTCTTGCATTATCCTACTCATACTCTAAAAATGCTGATCTTACATTACCAATGCATGTCCTTTTGATATGATCGGTGTCCCTCGATTCTGCCCTTTGTAATCACACCACCTTTGCCAAAAACTGGGAAGCACAACTGGTTCCTCGCTCGATTAGAGCAACGGCAAAAGGCTGATGATCATTCGGGCACATGAGCGGAAAAGTTATATTGCAAAAACCCCTTGTATACAAGCACCGTGTAATACGTGAGTATCCGGATAGTGGCTATTACGTCTATGAGCAGGATACCGCTTGTTGGGGCCTTTAGGATTTTTAGTTGGGCGGGTAAACAGCCTTGGTTCACACTCTCTTTCTCGGACTCAATTATCCGATTAACGAGGAGATCACCGTTGGCAAGGACCTTGATGGCGAGAGGCTCTGTTTGCTATGGAAAAGCTGTGTCTACAGCGAGTCCTAGGAGTTGAGGAGCAAACTCCCCGATTGTCAATGATACAACCTGCAGCCAAAAGAAGGTGAGAATGACAAAGGCATCTGGATTAACTTTGATCCTTGGATGTCTCAATTCTGACGAGCGATGATGTGGTTCGAGCCTTGAGTTGATAGGTAAGCTGGGCTGTTGCATCGAAAGGGTGGAATCTTGGTGTCTCGGATCACTCGTCGCTAAAGCGGGGCTGCAAATTATGATGGTGTTGGATCATCTCTTTGAATGACTTTGTTGTCTTTGCTGCTGGTTACGAATGGGTAGTTCTTTCTTTTGTTATGCATATTCCTTGTCATTTGGTCATCCTCGTCTATGTCCCTCTTACTATGTAATAGTTGCTTACATTTAGAATGTCATTCTAAATGCGGATCACGAGAGTCGGCTGCTGAGATGGGTGCGTTTTGGTGGTGTAGCAAGACTTCTTATGAACTATCATGTCTTCTTTGTTTATGTCGATAGTAGTCACTAGTCGGTGTTTGAATGTTGTATATATCGTTGTTTGAACTGTTTATTGTCTCGAACTCTTGGTGGGCTAAATGAGGCGTCACCATTCTCCGGTGTTGAGTATATCTCCTTTTTCAAGTTATATAATTTGAGCTCAGTGTCTTTTCGATGATGTACACTTGTTTGGGCCAGTGAGGTGTCGTTGAATATGGGTCGAGTAGTAACACAATGCCAAACAGGTCAATTATGACTCTCAGGCCGGGCTCCCCAAGAAAGAAAGAATAAGGACTCTTAGGCCGACATGTGGGCGCCACGGTGTTTTCGTGCGCGCTTGCGCCGAGAAACATATTAGCGCGTGCTCGAAATTCATGCTACCATTTCATCCCAGTCTCCGCCCTCCCCACCTCTGGAATCTCGATTCCTACTCCGATTCCCAAATCCCCTCTGTACTCCCTGTACTCAAGCGCACTATCATGTCGGCGGTCAGCGCGGATCTCGGCGGAGATCACGAGGTCTGTCTGCGCCCGATCGCGCGTCTTGTCGCTAAGCGATGGCATGGCGGCGCTTGACGACCAGTTTGTCAGCAAAGTGCTGATGGTAACCATCAATGGCGACCGGCCTCCCGTCTCGCCGGATGACCTTATCAAAGCTCCTAGCATTGCGCACGGCATCCAAATAAGTGACTTTCTCATCGAAGTCTGTCCGCCACCGGCTGATTTCTTCGTCGGAGTTCGGACAACTTTCATTGCGATCGTGTGTTCGAATCTTCCCGGTGTTTGTTCTGCGATGGCGCGCTGGTGAGCTTTGATCGGTGCCACACAATATGGGGCTCGGTGCCCTTTGAGCTTGAGTTTTTAACAAAGCTTACCTTCCACGGCATGCCTCGACGTGCTTGGAACAGCGAGTCCATGAACGAGCTTATCAATGACCTTGGGGTGAGCTCGTAAGTATGTTTGTTCCTCGACAGCTAGGCTCGGCGGTTATGGCATGGATGAAGAAGCCGTCCACCATACGAAGGTGATTGGTGTTGAGATACGGTGCAGAACCGGGGTTGTACTATTAAATCGCCACCAAGGCCGCCCGCGGACCACGTTAGGGATGTACTGTATCGAGTGTTCGTGCATGTCGAAGAAGTGGTCAATCCATCAATCGAAGTCCTGCCGCGCCGCTGGTGCGAGGTCCGTCGGCGGCGACCATTACGAGTCAACGTCGGACTTTCCCGTGTTGCTCGGGCGATGGATGGCAAAGGCCTACTCCATCGCGGCGGAGGCCAATGCTTCTTTGGGAGAAGAGGCAAGGCTGGCTGCTGGATGTGATCTAATTTGAGGTAACAACGAATCTTGTCAGATACTAGTTAAATTTGAGCTATGGGTGTGAAGCACGGATATGCGATACATTTGATTGTGACCTGTTCTAATTTTGTACCTGAACTTTTTTAGAAAGGATTGTCGTCAACAATGTGCTAGCAGAACTTATTGTGTTGTCATGCTGTTTTCTTTGCACAACATTCAAGATATTTCCCGTCATTGATAAAGGCGATGAACCGTTATATACGACTTCGTTGGTTTCAACATAGCCCTTCCATAGCGATCCACTGCTTCCATCCTGATTATGCACTTTGCATGAAATTTGTGTATGAAAGTTCAGTGTGCTATGATGTTCTATATGATTGTGTCAACTATATAAGTTTTCTTGAGCATCAGCAATGCATATGGCTGAAAGATGTATTCTGAGCATCGTCGATGGGTCTCTCTCTCTCTCACACACACACACACACACATTACACGCACAAGTGGGACCCATTGAATTATTTATTTGCTCGTGACAGCTTTTAATTAGGCTCCACTATAATCTAACTTTTTCTTAAGTTATTAATTGAGCTCGTGACTTCAAAAGTTGTCTGAAGCCTTGTTTGGGCCTTTCGGCGTCGCTGAATGTGGTGAGTAACCATGTTAGGTTGTCTTGTACTACAGGCCTTTTTAGCTATTTTTAAATAATACATTTTTTATTAATTTTCATAAATATTACGCTGGGTAATTTTTTCAAAATAATACACCGTCGGCCCGCTGCAGGTCATTGGGCCTAATCGACCCACAACCGGCCGATTAGTTCGATCGACCTCTAACTTGCTGGCCCTATCGACCCTTGTGGGCTGATTGGAGTCTGTCGACCCACTAGAGCTAATTGGCTCGTTGTGGCCTATTGTTTTTGCAAAAGTATTAATCATGTATTTAAAAAATATGTGTATTATGACCTCCTCCGCTCGCTGTGGGCCCACTGTTGACTAAAAATATGTTTTAAAAAGTGTTAATCATGTATTTAAAAATTGTTAAATGTGTGTATAAATTTTTTTCCTTATCTATACAAAAAATTTAAATGTGTGTATAAAAAATAGCTTTTTTTTTCAACATCAGCAATGCTACTGGGCCAAAAGTTGTACACAATATCCGGGTCAACTTGTTATTCTCCACCCTGCTGGGCTGCAAACTTTCCTAGGAGGTATGCATTAGGCTTAACAAGAAAATGGACTTTAAGAAATAATAAATGGGATGTAATTATAATAACTGGACAGTTACTATGCACCAAACACGTAATTAGTTTGAAAAATATATTATTTTTGGAATTTGAAAATTTTAATTTCATTACTGTTCTTGTGCAATATTTAGTTGGATTTTAACGTAATACAACTTTATTTTGAAATTATATTTAACCTGACTAGAAATTTCGGATAAAAATATTTGGATCCCATCAAAATGTAGAATTTTTTGAATTCTATTTTGGCGGTTGTTTGAAATTATTAATCGTTGTCCTAGCTAGAAGTTGGGCTGTATTTTTAACAAACTGTAAATGGGCTGTAGTGAATTCCATTAGAATTAAAAAATGGGCTGTACATTCTTACAAATCGCAAATGGGCTATATGTTCTCTACCAAATCTGAGCTGTGGGCCTACTAAGTTGACCCGTACCAAGGGCTTTGTTAACTTAGTCAATATAAATGATTCTAGCTGTAGTGATCATAGGATGTCCATCCAACGGCCGTAGTGCTTCTTCAACCTCTGGTCTTCTTGCTCCAGCCGCCCAAAGCAGCGCCGGTCGTGTCGCGTGCTCCTGCCTCCCGTGGCCGGCTGTGATTGTCGGGTGGTAGGTGCGACATATGCCAACGGATGGCTTATCATTGTGGGAGCCAGTAAGACGTCGCCGGTGTCTAGAAGCGGGATGAGGCGATAACATGCACGCTGGCGGATCTTACCCAGCTTCGGGGCTCTCCGTGGAGATAACACCCCTACTGCTGCTCTGCGGGGTCTCCGCATGGTTACTAGGTGAATAAGTGGCTACAAGGTGCTCCTTGAGCTGTTCGGCGAGAGGAAGAAGAAGGGCATGGCTAGCTCTCCTCTTCTCTCTATGTGGTGTCTAAATCTAGCTGAGATCAACCCTTTGCATGGGTGCCCCGGGGGGTTTATATAGGCCAACCCCCCGGGGGTACAATGGTAATCCGGCTGGGTGTGGGCCCAAGCCGTCAGTGTCTACGCTCGCCGGCTCCCGCGCCCGCTGCTGGGGCCCGCCGGCTGGTGGGTCCCGCCGGCTGCCGGTACCTTGGTCGACAAGTTGGCCCCACCGCCAAGGGCCTTGTCGGCGGTTGGTTATTGTTGCCTCAATCCTGATGATGAGGGCTTTGTCGAGGAAAGCGTGGGTACAGTGCCGCCGCCCGGCGGGCGATCGCTGTAGCCTCACCTCGTCTTGTCTCCTTAATGGGGCGTCTCCTTCGAGGGAGGAAGCAAACCGGTTGGGGGTAGCCGGCCTGGCCTCGGGCCAACTGGGGGAGGCCTGGCCGCCTTCGGGGTCTCTCTGCCCGAAGGGGCCCACCGCCCGTGGGCCGTGCTGACAGCCCGTCATGGGTGTCGTCATAGTCAGCATAAGCTTGATGCCGCGCCCGGACGGGCCACGGCCACCCGTCTGGCGTCTTTGCCCGGCGTGCTCGGGTTTGGGGTGGCAGGCCCAAGCGTATACGCCCGTCCGTCGTCTTTATGCGGATGCAGACTCCGATGGTACGATCTCGACCGCCTTGTGGGAGCCGGCTTCTTGGAGTCGGCTTTCTCGTGGCCGGCCTCCCGGAGCCGGCCCTCCTGCAACCGTCTTCACGAGGGTTAGGGCCGGGCCGCCTTCCGACAGTCGGCCTGTGAGGCAGCCGGCAAGGGGAAGGCGGCCCCATGTCTTGGATTCTTGAAGGCCGGATCGGCTCGCAATTTTTTCTGAAGTGCCATGGGGGCGGCTGGGCTACCGTGGTCATTACCCGACAGAGTCCCGAAGCTGGTGAGCCGAGGTTGTGAGAGGCGAAGCTCGGTCAGCTTCCCATCCCGAGAAGCCGGTAGCTGGGAGCCGGCTCTATTTATGCACGCCGTCCACGGAAGCTCCGTGATTTCGCAAAGGGGACGCAGGCCAGCCTGCGCGCTGACCGCGCGCCCCTCTGCGGGCTACGTGGCAGAAAAGGTCTGCCATCGCGCGTGCGTGACGGGACGTCGCCGCAGGCCCGGGCCCACCACTCCTGGCCTCGGCCCAGGTGCGGATCTTCTGCGGCCCAAGATGGACCGTATGCCTTCCCGCGGCGGTTTCGTTACGCCATTAGGTCATAATAATCGCGGGACGTGGGGGGAGTGGGTGCAGTTAATCCCACGTTCCCCCACGCCACGCCTCCTCGGCTCCACCGCGCGGGACTATAAGTAGGGGGAGGAGGGGGAGAGGCAGAGGCTCGCACGCTCTCCCTCGCTCCGCCCTTACTCTCCTTCCCTTCTTCTTCCGTCCACCGCCGCAGCGCCCCTTGGCCGCGCCGTTCCGCCGTCGGACCTCTCGATTCACCGTTCCTCCGCCGCAGCGGGGTCGCGCGCGTCTTCGTCGTCGCACTTCGCTCCTCGCTGCGCCGCCCCCATGGCGTTGTCGAGCTCGTGGGACGGCTCCAACGTCCATGAGGACCATGTCGAGTTCCTCCGCCGGACGCGGCGTCTGCCCGACGCGAGCTACGTGCGGGTTCGGCGTGCGCCGGAGAGGGAGATCTCGCCGGAACCGGAGGAGGGCGAGCGGGTAATCTTCTGCTCGCACTGCCTGCGCGGCTTCGGCCTCCCGGCGAGCGGGTTCCTTCGCTCGTTCCTTGACTTCTATCGCCTTCAGCCACATCACCTCACCCCCAACGCGGTGATGCTGCTGTCGGCCTTCGTCACCCTCTGCGAGGGCTTTCTCGGTGTTCTCCCCACGCTCGAACTCTGGGGAGAATTCTTCCAATGCAAGCTCGGCACCGTGGTCGCGGGTGTGCCCGCCCCCTACGGAGCTTTTATTGCCATGAGACGGACAGGCGAGAACAATCCGTTCCCGTCCGTCCCGCTGATCCAGTCGGTGAAGCTCTAGCAAAAGTCCTACTTCTACGTGCGGAACGTCGCCCCGCAAGGCAACTTTGTCAACCTGCCGGCTTACGTAGCCGGCCCGCCGGCTGCGAGGCCCGCCTCATGGAGTTACAGGGCCAGGACGCTGTCCCAGGCCGGGAACGCCGCCGTCGCCCGACTCCGGGTGATGGTCCAGTCGGAGGGCCTGGTCGGAGCTGACTTGGTGGCCGCCTTCGTGGAACGCCTGGTGCTTCCGCTCCAAGGCCGGCCTCACATGATCTGTCAGATGAGCGGCCGCTTCGACCCATGCCGGCTGAGCACCAGGGAGATGCCCCACGATGAAGTGTCGTACATGGTGAACTACATCTCCAACTGCAAGATCGCCGAGGATTGGCGGTACGGCAAGGAGCCGTATTCTCGCGCCAATCCTTCGCCTGCTGTAAGTTTTTTTTCTTCCTTTCATGCTGCCGGCCTTACAATGGCCGGCTTCTGATCAGCCGGCTTTCTTTCCAGCAGAACCCCCTTCTTCTTCCGGCGGCCGGGACCGCAGGGGCAGGACGCCAGTTTCTCCCCGACCGCACGGTGGACGACGTTGACGATCCGAACCTGGGGGCAGCCGCCATGGAGGACGCCGTGGCAGGAGAAGGCGACGAGGCAGGCGGCGTAGGGCTTGGGGCCGGCCTCGAGGACTGGGGGGACGATGACGAGGTCGAAGTCGTTCCGCGCCACCAGCCGGTGTCTGATCATCAGGGCACGGGTTCCTCCGCCGCGCCGGCTGCCCGGGGTGGTGCGCCGAAGCGCCGGGCCGTGTCGACCTACTTCGGCAGTCGGCCGAAGAAGTCCAAGGGCACCGCCGCAGCGACCAAACGGGATGAAGCGGCCGCGAAGGCGGCCCGCTTCCACAAAGTGGTGAAGCAGCCGCAGGCGGTCTTGGCGTAAGTGTTAAGCGTCTCGTATTCTTTCCGTGCTCTTTGATTGATATTCTTCTAAACTTTTTTCTTGGCTTGTCGGTCAGGACGCCGCTTTCCCTCGAGCGGGGTCCGGCCGGCTCCATGATTGGACCGGCTGGAGGGTCTTCAGGCTCCCGCCGCGTGGATCCCCGCGCCGACCTCATGGCGGCCACGGAGCGGAACGCGCAGGAGGCACGGGAGGAGTGGGAGGCGGCAGAGCGTCAGGCCGCCCATGCGGCGAAGGAGAAGTTGGCGAAGGCGCAGGCCGACGCGGCAGCCCAGGCCCAAGCGAAGGCGGCAGCCGCGGAGGCGGAGGCTGAGGCCTCACGCAACCAACCCCCGCAGCTCGTCATCTCCCTCCGCGCCGCGGCCCCCGGCGTTCCCGTGCCTCCGTCGGAGGAGGCCGACCGCGGCCGACCAGAGACGGAGAGGAGGGAGGATGACGTGATTGTCTTGGAGGAGGTGTCGCGGACGGCGCCCGGCGGAGCGGGCCGGGCGGAGGGCCAGCGGCAGGCGCCGGAAGCGTCCGGCGGGAGCGAGCGGCAGCGAGAGCCGACCGCGGTGGAATCATCATTCGCCCGGCCGCGAGGGTGGGCGGGAGGGCTACCCAGCGTCGAGTCGCATAGAGCCGCCCGGCGCCGGCCCGAGCAGCGGAAAACCTGAGCGGCCAGCTCCAGCCACGTCGAGTGGGCGCCCATGAAGACGGCCGAGCTGAACCTGGCGGCCAGAGGTTGAACCGGCAGGCCCATGCCGCATCGCTGCAGCGATATACCCAAGAGTTCCTTGCGACGCGGGCCATCATCCGGGTGAGTCTTCTGGCCTTGGCCGTTTTGCATTTTTGATTTCTCTCATGGGGGCGTCGGTACCTGCTGAGTCTGATCCCGAGTTCGAGTCGGCGGCTGGTGGCGGCTTGGAACAATAAATCTGACAGCTTTCTGATTCTTGCATCCTGCCTGATCTTTCAGGAGTACCATAACCTCCGCACTGCTGCCTTCAACTCCCAGGCTCAGGAGCTGGTCCAGAAAACCGAGGACCTGACCAACAGCCGGAGTACGTGCTCTATTTTGTTCATCTCCTGTGGGGGCGCGTCAGCGCACCCACTGGGTGTAGTCCCCGAGATTCAGGCCGACTGCTGGGCAGTCGGGTCAGATCTTCCCCGGCGACTTCTCTCTTACTGGTTTTTTCTTTTTCCATCATACTTGCAGGGGCCAATGCCGACTTGAGGGAGCAGCTTGGCGGGGCTCAGACCGCCCTTTGCGCCAAGGAAAACGAGTACAACGCCTTAGTCCTGGAGCGTGACCGCCTGGCCAAGAAGTTGGCCGACCAGGAGGAGAGCCACAAGGTGGCCCTGAAGAAGGTGCAGGACAGCGAGGCCGCCCTCAAAGCTGAATATGAGACCGAGGCTGCAGGCTGGGCTGAAGAGAAACAAGCGTTGAGCAGGGGCTATGGCCGGGTTGAGGATCTGATCGATGGTAAGCCGCCTTCCTCACTCCTTGCTTGCTTCTCGCCCTCTGACTCGTCTTCTGATTTGTGCTGCTTTTGTTCTCTGCGCAGACTACTTCCCCGGCTACTCCATCGTCGCCACCCAGACCATCGAGGCCCACCGTGAGGCACGCCGGCAGGCGGGGGTGGAGATCACGCCGGGCGCGAGCTGGACGCTTGAAGAGCAGCTCTTGGCGATTCAAGCCCGGCTGCAGCCGGCTCACCGCATGCTCCGCCGCCTCCAGCGCGTCGGAGCGCAGGTATTGGCCGCCCTTTGGCCTGGCGAAGTGATTCCCCGCACCCCCAGCCGGACTGCCGACTGGCTGGAGGTGGCAGTCGGCCGCTTCGAGGCCTGGAAGGCCTCCGCTGCTTGATCCGGTGCCAGGCGGGCGTTGGAGTTCGTCCGGGCCTGGTACCCTGGGCTGAACCTGGATCAGCTGAGCACTTGGCGGGAGGAGGCTGACGAAGAACTGGTGGAGGTGCGGCCGGCTATCATCCGGCGTGCCTCGGCCCTTGCCGAGTACACCGACACCAGCGTCTTCGCTCCTGAGGTGGACGACAACGATGTCGCCCAGCCGAAGGAGTGGTTCGGGCTGAACCCGGCGGAGGGGGAAGACTCGGCGGAGGAGATCACTTCTAGCGACAAAGGCAAAGACGAAGAAGGAGAGGAAAGCGAAGACGTCGAGCCAGCCGGCGAAGCGGCCAGCCATCCTCAGCATGATCGTGCCTCCAGCAATGAGGCACACGCTAGCGCGCCCTCTGCGGGAGGCGGTGACCATGCCGAGGTTCACCAGCCGGCCACTCCTCCAGCCGGCGCCGCCGTCTCAACCGACCTGCCCGACTCGCCAGTCGTTCCCTTGGCTTAACCTGCCGTCTTTGCTTTTCCTGCTTGTTACTTCTTTGAACAATCTTTGTTAAACTTGCGCAGTTCCACCCACTGGGGGTGTATTCAAACTATGTTGAATGCTGGCCTTTCAAAGGTCTTTTTGTGTAAATATAATCATGCATGTGCTTGGCCTCCATTCGCGTACGCTTTTTATCCTTAGGCTGTTTCCCTTGCCGCCTTCCCCTGGCCGCTGCCTTCCCAGCCGGCAGCTGCTCTGCAGTCTGTGACTAAGGAAGGATTTGGCTATTTTTTTGGAGAAGGCAAGTACTTGAGCTTTCTTAGATTGTAGCAAGGTAAATGAAAACCGGCCGGCCGGCTACTTAGGTAGTCGGTCGGTGGTGGGAGGAAAACCGGCTTTTGTTATATTAATCCGTTGGTCCCTAGCCATTTTTCGCGTGGGCATCCTTTCTTGCCTTTAACTCTTGCCAGCCGGACAGCCGGTTCTTCAAACTGCGACTTTTGGCAAGAGAAGGCTTGGGCGCGGGCACGCTACTTATCTGACCGCGGGTATGACTTCTAATATAACTCAAGGCGGCCAGTCCCCGGGTCGACTAGTCGAACCCGGTGCTGGACGAGAATAATGAATAAAATGGCATAATCATAAGCATGATTGTAAGTGCATCTAGTGCCCCTTAGTGATTTTGGTGTATTGAAGACTTATAGGTTAAGTGGCGATCGTTTGTGAGTGTACACAGGTCTATAAGTCTATGAGGAGTTTGATATTCTGATGAAAGTCGACCCTAAAATGAATTTCTTCAATGAAGAATTTGATATTCGAAGACTTTAGAAGACTTTGAAAGTGAAGAAATTGGTGTGATTACGAAGACTTGGAATTCGCTTGAGGAATATGAGCGTGAAGACTTTTGTTTTCGTAGTTTCATTTTATCTTTCTTGAGTCATAGGAAACACCGTCTTTGTTAAAGGGGTCGAGAAATACTAAGGAAAAATTTCCATTTGATGCTCAACTGAAAATCCTACACCTACCAATCCCTTGAGTGAAGCTTTTGGAAATCTCATACAGATTCAGTCAATTTCTTGATGTGAGAGCGAAGCTCTTACAGTCATTGAGAATTTATTCGCCCGAGGAGTTAGGAATTCGCATGGTCTGAATTTCCTACCTGATGAGAACATGATATACGAGGAATTTGATGTTCAAATTTCCGACCGTTCTTTATGCTTGCCTTGACTGTCCCAAACATCTTATCCACCTAACGGTCATATCATTGAAGGGCATTTATGTCTTATCATGTCGGGCTGCTCCCTAGGCTATAAATAGCACCCCTACAACCACTAGTTGGTTGGCTGCTCGAGAGGACTTGACACTTGTCATTTGAGAGCAACCCATCCTTTGAGGACTTTGGCGAAAATCATCAAGTGAGGAAAAACCCAAAGTGAGGAAAAACCCAAAACCAAACCCCAACAAACCCAAAGTGATTGAGCATCATGAAGAAATTGATCAGCGTGGATCCGGCGCTTTTACCTTTGAAGACTGTGCTTCTTCCATACGGTTAGGCGTCACGGTCTAGAACATCAAGAGGAATTGTGGATGCGAGTGACCAAGTATGTGAAGGTTTGGAAATCGCTGAAGACTTACCACAGTGATTGGGCGAGGTCTGCGTGACCTTAGTTCAAGGAGAATCGGTGAGGACTTGGTGTCTGAGCTGCGTGCTTTCGATGGTGGGTGTCGGGACTGTGTGTCCTCGAGTTTAAATACTCAGCCGCTCAACAGACGTACAAGCTGAGACAGCAGTTGGAACTGGTCTACCAAATCATTGTCTTCACCAACCTAACTGGTTCTATTTCCTCAACCCTTTCATTTCCTCATTCTTGTGTTGAGTGTTTGTTCATATCATGTTTGAAGACTTTGGTGAAGACTTTCTCAATTTCCTCAGTTCAATTTCTTGATCTGTTTGTCTTCATCTTGAGTTATCCTGTGATTCGCTTTCGGTACTCTGTGATTGTCTTCATTTCATCATGATGACTATGCTTGTAATCTGTTATGCTTACTTCGAGTACTTATTCCGCTGCATGTATTTCTTCGCTAAGGAATTTCCTCACGGCAAATTCCTCGGTGAAGAATTTGTAAATTCATAAAAATCGCCTATTCACCCCCTCTAGTCGATATAACGCACTTTCAATTGGTATCGAGCAAGGTACTCCCTTGTTACGTGTGATTTTAGTTTAACCACAGGTTTTAGTTATATCGGCCGCAGGTATGATCAAGGTCTCAGCAGGTGTCCTACCTTGATGGGACGGACTACCCTCTTGGAAGAACAAAATGCGAATGCATCTTGAAGCAATTGACAACGATCTACGGTATGTTGTGACAAAGGTGTTTCCTCGGTCACACCCTCTACGAATGATCTGATGTGAAGAGATTCAAGCAACTCGATTCTCAAGCGAAGAATATCATATGTGGCCATCGAGCAAAGGCCAATATGGAAGAGTGAGTGCTTTGGAATCGCCAAACTCATACGGGACAGGCTGTCCAAAGTAAATGAAGGTGTTTCAACTCAGCGTGACTCTCGAGTTGATGTTCTTGGAATCTCTTCAACCGCTTCAAAAGACTCGACAACGAAAATGTTCAACAAACCTTGATCGCCTCTTGACATCTCAAATGAGCTTCAAGCTTTGGGTGCCCTGACATCACCGACCATGAGGTGGTGAAGAAATTACTAAGATAAACTTGATTCCTCATTTGACACTCGCGCGATGATACAAAAACGAGCTGACTACAAGTCTCTTGATCCTGCTGATATCCTCAAAGGCTAAATACTCACGAGTTCCGACTTCTCAAAAAAGAGATCTCTATGGTTACGGCTATGGAAAACACGTGCCACGAAGGCCAAGGCTGAATCTGAATCGAGAGTGAAGAATCTGGTAGTAGCCTTGGAGATCTGAAGAATTTGGCGAGAGCTAGCTTTGCTTCGTGAAGAAATTCAGAAATTCACAAGGCGTGGTCGTTTTGGAAAATCCTCAAGAAGCGGTGATTCCTCATCTAGTGACTATAAGCGAAGACTTTGCCACAAATGCAAGAAACACGGTCACTATATCCAAGATTGTCCTCAGTGGGAAAAGGAATTAAGAAAGAAGAAACACAAGGATTCAAGGTCATCATAACACTCTCTTATCTGATCATGAGAAACTTTCTTATGAATTTCTTCAAAAGCAAGATCTTGAGAAGCTAAGGCGAGTTATGAAGATCTTCGAAGGGCGCGATTCATTACTTGCTCAACAAATCAGCGCTTCTCAAGAAGAATTTGTTCCTCCATGCTTAAAATGCATTGAGCGTGAATCTGCTAATTCTTCACTGAATGTTCAAATGCTTCAACTATTACAAATTCTTCACCTGCCTCTGCTATTACTAATTCCTCATCGAGGACATTGCTAGTATCCTTGACGATGCGAGGGCTGAAGGAATTGTACATGACGAGGCATGTACAAAAGCCTCAAAAGGCATCAGACTCTTTGTGATGTGCTTAAAAGCAGATCCTCAACAGGAACCCTAGGAAAGAGGTATTGCCTTTGAGAGGAAACTCAATCTTGATGGAGCGTCTTTGGAAGCTGAGCGGTATCCCAAAACCTCATGGGTTGCTGCAAAGGGACCTCGATTGATCCATCTACCTTATCTGGTTTTACATGTGAATTTCCTCATTACGATGATGAGTCATTTGACTCAAACTATAAACTGTTCAAAAATCAGAATGGTGAGGTATTTGCTAGATATGTTGGCACTAAGCTGCAGGAGCGGTCCCCCATGAAGAAAATCTGGGTTCCCAAGCGATTGCCTTGAAAGTCTTCGGTGAATGTCCTCATGACACCACTGTGAAGAAAAGAACCCCAGATCAAATTCTTCATATGGACAAAATTCTTCATATGGATCCAAGTCCTCATACGGACCAAATTCCTCACGTGGATCAAATTCCTCAAAAGGATCAAAGTCCTCATCTGATTATCATCGTGCTAACAACTCATTTCGCTTGAGGTAGAGCTAAGGGCTATGAATATGTGCATTATTCTTCAAACCAATATGTTCATAAGTCCTCGAAGAATTTCTCTGCTTATTCATATGCTTACCTAACCCCTCTTATGTAAAACGAAATGGTTTGGCCTCTATGCCACCATTCTCATATGGTGCTTTCATGAATGATGAACTCTTTGCCACCCCTTGAGATGTGGGTGGTGAAGAAAAGAACTAATCTCTTCTGCAGGGTCAGGTCTCGGGCGTGTCTTAAGCGTCTGAAGAATTTCTTTGGGGCACGACAAAAATGCTGAAAGGGCCTTGAGCTAATCATGATGAAATGAACTTTCATTTCACGTCCTCATCTTGCTTATCTAAATCTTGTTGATGAAATTCATCCGATGAACTTGATATCATATTCTTCCGATGAAGTATATGAGATCGTAAGTTATACTAATTCATCTGCGGGATGATCAACCCAAAACCAGAGTGGGTTCTCGATAGTGGATGTACAAATCACATGTTGGTGACAAGAATCTATTGATGGATGCTCCCTTATCACCGTCTCATCTGAAGCATATCATCTTTCTTGACAAAGGCAAAAGTCGGTATTGGGACTTGGTAAGGTTGCTATCTCTAAGGACATGCACATGGACAAGGTCATGCTTGTTGAGTCTCTAGGATATAACCTCATGTCGGTCTCAATGCTTTGTGATCTCGATATGGTAGTTATCTTTGGCAAATATCGTTGTGTTGTGATTATGGAAGTGACAATTCCAAAGTCTTGAAGGCTTTAGGAGAGGAGACTTGTATATTGTTGATTTTCCACGGGACCACAACCGCCGTGTGCCTACTTGCAAAAGCTTGAAGGCTGGCTATGGCATCGACGACTTAGTCACATGAGCATGAGGAATTTGCTGCGCTTGCGAAGAAGAAGCATGTCATTGGCATTGAGAATGTCAAATTCCTCAAGGATCACTTATGCGAACTGTGAAGCTGGAAAAATGACCAAGGCCAAGCATCCAGTGAAGACTATCATGACCACTACTCGTCCTTGAATTGCTTCACATGGACCTCTTTGGTCCCAATCATTACTCATTTGTCGTTAATGAAGCATCACTATATGGCTTTGTTATGGTTGATGATTACTCTCGTTACACTTGGGTACACATTGTTACTTACAAAAATCAAGTGCGGAAATCTTCAAGCGATTTTCCTCGAGGGCTTCAACCAACTTTGGTGTGAAGATCAAGCACATCGAAGTGACAATGGAACTGAGTTCAAAATTCGGTCTTGATGACTATCTTGATGAACTTGGTATTACTCATGAGTTATCTGCTCCTTATACTCCTCGGCAAAATGGCGTCGTGGGCGCAAGAACGAACTCTGGTTGAAATGGCTCGCACTATGCTTGATGAATACAAAGCGCCTAGTCGTTTCGGATTGAAGCAATTGACACTGCGTGCCACATCATCAACAGTATATCTTCACAAATTCTTCAAAAAGACGCCTATGAACTCCTCACGGACAAGAAACCCAATGTAAGTTATTTCAAAGTCTTGATGCTAAATGCTGGATTAGAGATCCTCACCACACCTCTAAATTTGCGAAAGCACATGAAGGTTTATGCTTGGTTACGGAAAGGACTCGCACACCTCTGAGTCTTCAACATCGCACTTCACAAGATTGTTGACCTTTGTAGATGTGCGGTTCGATGAAACTAATGGCTGCAAAAGAGCACCTACCATACATGTTAGGCGAACCTTTTGAGGATTCTATTAGGTTCAAGGCAAGCTGAGGATGTCATTCCTCTTGAAGAAACTGCTGAAGAATTCATTCTGTCTGTGAAGAACGTCGAGTGATGCACTGAAGATAATCTTTGAAGAAAATGGTCTTTGAGAAAATGATCAAATTCCTCGAAGACAACCAGCTCATCCCGCGTTGCAAAAGAAGTGCAAGTTGACAAGATCATCGATGACATTGAAGCGCCGGGTCCTCTCACGCTCAAAAGCTTCACACTTATCTAACTTTTGTGGGCACTATGCTTTTGTCTCTATCACAGAGCCCACTAAGGTAGATGAAGCATTTCGAGGCGGAGTGGATTCAGGCCATGCAAGAAGAATTACATCGATTCGAGCTCAACAACGTCAGGAACTGGTCAAGCGTCCAGATCCTCGCAAGCATAATATCATTGGCACAAAGTGGATCTACCGCAACAAACAAGATGAAAATGGTCTTGTGGTGAGGAATAAGGCACGACTAGTAGCTCAAGGCTACACAGGTTGAAGGAATTGATTTGATGAAACTTTTGCACTGTTGCTAGACTTGAGTCTATTACATATTACTCGCCTATGCTAACCATCACAATATCACTTTATATCAAATGGATGTGAAAAGTGCATTCCTCAATGGTAAGCTTGAGGAAGAAGTATATGTTGCTCAACCCCAGGTTTTGAAGATCCAAAGAATCGACAAAGTCTTGAGACTAAATAAGGCCCTCTATGGCCTCAAGCAAGCCCTCGGGCGTGGTATGATACATTGAAGGAATTCTTCGTGAAGAATGGCTTCACACCAGTTCACTCGACCCTACTCTCTTTACTAAATCTTATGATGGTGAACTGTTTGTGTGCCAAATATATGTTGATGATATTATCTTTGGCTGTCTTGACCAACGTTATAGTGATGAATTTGCCTATATGATGAGTGAAGAATATCAAATGTCTATGATGGGAGAGTTGAAATTCTTCTTAGGTCTTCAAATTAAATCAACAACACAATGGCATATTCATATCTCGGAGAAATACCTCAAAGATGTCTGAAGAAATTGGCATGCAAGATTGCAAAGGCGTCAAAATTCCTATGCCCACAAATGGCCATCTATGCCTTGATGAAAATGGTATTGACTTGATCACAAGGTATACCGCTCCATGATTGGTTCTTTATTGTACTTATGTGCATCTAGGCGGATATAATGCTTAGTGTTTGCATGTGTGCCCGATTTCAAGCTACACGAAGGAATCACACCATAAGGCTGTGAAGCATATTCTTGATATCTAGCTCACACACCAACACTAGGATTATGGTACCCCAAGGGCTCTACTTTTGATCTCATTGGATATTACGACTCGACTATCTTTGGTGATCGTGTGGACCGCAAGTCAACATCTGGTACTTGTCATTTCCTCGGACGATCTTTGATGCATTGGTCCTCGAAGAAAGCAGAAGCGTATCACCATCCTTCGGAAGCTGAATACATTCTTGCTGGCTCGTGTTGTGCTCAATTACTATGGATGAAGCAAACCCTCAAGGACTACGGCATCAACGTGAAGAATGTGCCTCTCTCTTGTGACAATGAGAGTGCCATCAAGATTGCTCACAACCCAGTTCAGCACTCGAAGACAAAGCACATTCAAATTCGTCATCATTTTCTTCGTGATCATGTGTTGAAGGCGACATCACCATCGAGCATGTGAAGATGAAGAACGGCTAGCTGATATCTTCACTAAGCCCTTGGATGAGAAGAGATTTAGCAAGTTGCGGTGTGAGCTAAATATCTTAGAATCTTGAATGTTCTTTGAAAAGGACACATCCTAACACTTATGCAAAATTGATGACTTAGATGTGCAACACATGAAGAAGCGTTTCTCTTCAATCAATGAAGAATAACACTCTAAGTGTGAAGAAATTAATGAAGAATTTGATTCTCGAGAACCCTCGACAATTATGCATGTGTCTGAAATCATCATTCTTATCTGATGGAGTCACGCCACCACCAAAGTTGAAAATCTTCAATTTGAGTTTTTCTTCGAGTTTTGAAATTCTTGAGTTTTCAAATTCTTCAGTTTTCAAATTCTTCAACTTTGCAAATTCTTCACTGTTTCCGTCGTTTTTCTTCATTGGCTATATATATATATGGATTTATGTCCCTCTGGCATTCACTTATGGCTATTTCTTCAAGTCACTTTTTACGCTAAGTGAATGTGATCGGACCCTTTCCCTCTATGCTATACTCAACCAAATCCATTCACAAATTCTTCATGTCGTTCTACTTTGAAACTCGTTCAAATTCTTCTTGTGTCCTTGACAATTTGAAGAAATTACAGCGGAACTTTTAAATGAAACTTATCAAACTTTCGCTTTTACGCTCAAACCGTTCCGCATCCCACGATGCATTATTATATTCACCCACGATCGCTTTACGATCTCCACTACACAATCGTGGGTGACACATGTCGTGAGAAGGAAGCGGTCGAGGCACGTTCGTCCTAAATCTTGGACGAGCCGTTTTCACCGTGGCTATAAATACCCTCTCTCCCTTCCTCACTCTTTTACCTCGCTCGATCTCTCTCCCGCTCGAGCTCCTCGAAACCCTAAGCGCCGCCGCTACTTCATCGTCGCCGGTGAGGAAAAGCTTCCTTGCCTTGACCTCTTCGCCGACGTACTCGCGCCGACCGTGGAATTTCTTCACTCCGCCGTCGCCGTAGCTGATTTCCTCTGCCAAGTTAGGGCGGAGAAGATCTGAACAGACGAACTTCTAAACTGTTCATCTCGGTTTCGTCGTGTTCTTCACTTGGGTAAATTAAAAGTTACTTTTATTTACTCGCTTTGATTCTCAAATTTTCTTCAAATTCTTCAAAGGTGTTTATTTCACATTCTTCACACATATGAACACCTCAAATCTCTTGACTCATTTCTCTAAGCAATGATTTTCTTCAAGATTCCTCAATTGTGTGGATCTTGATCTATACAACTCTGGAACCTAAGATAAAAACGCTTATTGAAATTCTTCAAGGCTCATCTGGTCAAAATCCTCAAACTTGTTCTTTTGAAAAACCCTCACGAGAGCATATGACCTCTTCAAATTCCTCGCACCTATACTCTGTTCACGGTACAAATGTCTGCTGCTGAATCCCTAGGTTCTCATCAACTTAACTCATTTGCAGCGTTCCTCGAAGAAAAACTGCACACTTCTTGAGAGAACTCAATTGTTCAATTTCCTCACGAAGAAAATGGCAGATGGTAAGAAGCCGCATGAAGGGAGGAAAGAAACCGAGGTCATGACAGCATTGAAATCCACGAGGAAATATATGCGACTATTGCACACGGATGAGAAAGCAAAAATCAGCAAGGTGCGCATTCAGAAAATTGAGCGGAGATGGGCACGGGAATGGAAGGAATACCGATATGTTACACCTAAGTACATGAAGAAATTAGCGTTAAATTCTCCATGCCCAAGAGCTCCTTTGGCACCAGGCCAAATAGCTGATCCACTAGCGTCAAACAGCGGTGAGGACTTTCACGATGAGTGGGCTAAGCGCCAAGCAAAGTTGGCTAAGCAAGCAAAGAAGCGGTGAAGAAATTCAATGAGGATTCTGCGCTGTCTGCTGCATCGAGGTCTCGGTCAAGCCGAGAAATCGATGCAAAAGAAGTCGCTAACAAGCCAAGTACTTCTTCATACGTGCCCTCACGGCCAAGTTCCTCGGCAGCTCCTTCGAGCAAATTCCTCGCAGACAAATTCCTCACACCGCTGCTGTTCCATCAAAGTCCTCAACTGCTCCGTCCAAACCTTGGTTCTGTGCACTGCCACTTGTCAAAGGACTGCTGGTTTTCAATTGCCTCGAGCGTCTCTGCAAATTCCTCACTGCTCTCAATTCTTCATCGGCCCGACTCTGCTGAAGACAAAGCAACAGCTGGGCGTGGTCCTCGGCCTAGCCAAGGAAGAAACAGCTTGTAGTCCGTGCCATCGATGATGAGGCATCGATGAAGAACTTGAAGAAATCATCGAGACCGCCAAGTTAGAGCTGCAAGAACCAAAGGATGCATCGTGCCCTTTGCTTTTGGACCGAAGAAAGTCCTCGATTTCATCGACCTCGGCACAATGATCCCAATACCCCTCTGCTGATCTTCCTTTGACACTGGTCAAAGTCATATGTTGACTCACTTCATAGCTGAAGAAAATGGAAGTTCGAGAAGGCGAGGGAAATCAAGAAAGCTCAATACTGAGGAAGGAAAGGTTCTGAAGAAAAATGTTGTCAAGATGACACGAGGAACTCCTTCAAATCAAACTGAAATTCAGAACCTCGGCAAGGACTTTGACACATACTATGCTGATTGGCAAGTTGTCAAGACCAGATTAAATCGATCGGCGAAGAATCTCACAAGTGTTGCTGCACTGTGCAACATGAAAATCCTCAGTGAAGCCTCTGCTCAGCCAAATGAAAAAATGCCAGCAACGCTGAAGCTCAACCTGCTGAAGAAAATGCTGATTCGGGGCTGATGAAGAAATTCCAGCAGCGAAGAAAATCGCCGGGCACCCACTAGTGGTGCGCTGAAGAAGCTACTCAAGGCAGAGGCTGCATCAGTTGCTCTGAAGAAACTGCACCAAATTCCTCGGCTCCTCCTGCGCCAACTCCCACTCCAATTCTTCCATCTGCCCGGATGTGAAGAAAACCAAAGGCTCTGAGCGAGCTGCTGTGAAGAAGAGAAAAGCATCAGCTGCGTCGAGATTCTTGATTGCGAAGAAAATGAAGCCAATGACCAGCTCTGTTGAGAACCCGATTGATGCTATTCCAATTTCCTCCATACCATCAAAGGAAGTAGTTCCTTTTGGAGAAGAATATGAGGTGCCAACGGATCGATGAAGAACATCAATCTCACGCCTTCATCGAGAAAATTGATGAAGAAATTGAAGTGGAAGCAATCCCTTCAACCCCAGTCATTCCTCATCGGACCATGAAATTCCTCAAGATGGTCTTGAGGAAATTGAAAATGAAGATGTGGATATTGGATGCACCACTCCGGTAATCAATGATGACTTTTGGGAAAATCAACATCCCAATACTCCGCTCTTCACCCCCTTCAACAAGTTCCTCACTCCCCCCTGCGGACTGTCCGGATAGACTCAAGAAAATCAACCCACTGGTTACGTGCATGAAGAAATTCCAGCCACTTGCTTGATGAAACTGCTGTCTGCTTTGCTGAAAATCCTCGGACTACACAAGTTGAGGATCAAGAAATACCTCAAGTGAAGAACCACACTTACGATTCTGAGGTGGTGATGCAACGGATCGACACCCCTCTGCCAAAACAGAAGAATCCGTACTCGACCAAGCAAAAGTTCAAGGCTGAAGATTTCTTTGCTGAGCACGTGTTCTTCACTGAATATAATCCCTATGATTCTGCTCGGATTAGGAAGAGGCGCTTCTGGACTGCCAGTCAAGCCAACTTCTATTCCTCAGTGCTTTTCAACAAGGACAAAATCTTCGATCATGCCCATATTCCTCATGTGGATATGGAGTCATTGCCGAGCTTTGAGCCCGTCCTAAGTGTTCTTCACGATGCAGGTCTTCTAAACTTTTGCTGATATTTGTGATTGGAATGAAGAGCTAATTCTTGATTCTATGCAACACTTCACATCACGGAGACGCTGAAGATGTGACTTCATGGGTCTTGGATTGGATGACCGAAAACACCCACTACAAGGCACCGGCTAGTGAATTGCCCGTGCCCTTCCACTCGATCCTCCGATTGATGGAGCTCGTCGCATCTATGAAGAAAAGGAACTTTCAAATCACTATATGCAAGTCTTGATGAAGCCTTTGAAACCAAGGCAAGCTCAAGGACCAAATTCCTCGTCAAGGAATTATTATATGTGCCTCGAGCAGTCTATCGGATTACAGCGAAGACTATGAGTCCGATCAAAGGCCACGACTTCGAGCGATGAAGAAGTCGTTGGCATCATGAAGAATATGCTTTTCAACATCATCCATGGCGTTCCGTCAATTTCCATGATTTCTTCATGAGGACTCGCTAACATTGCCATGTCACCTTTTGAGTGAAGCCTTATGCGCCTTGGATTATGAGATTCATCGGTCAAGATCTTCTTTGAATTACAAGGCGACACTTTGAACCACTGCAGCTACTGCCCCGTTTGAAGTCCTCAAGCGGCCAATTGCCTCGGTGATGAAAAGGAAAGGCTGCTGCTGTGATAGATGAAGGCGTTCGTCCATTGGATGGACGGTTTAAGCAAGCGACATCCAACTCCACCAATGATGACTCGCCACACATGACTCAAAGACAAATACCTCGATTAAGCATAGTCCTCAAGCTACGCACCTGAGGTGATGGTGATCGTGAATTACTCCTCAGTCTTCATCAGAAGGTTGATCGCAATCACAAGTGGGTCAAACGTCAGTTTGGCACTCTTCTTTACAACCTGACCTCAACTCACAATGCAGTGAAGAAAAACCACTACTATCTTCATGAAACCTTCAAGCGCTCCTGGGCTGTTCTTTCACATGTCTACAATGAAGAAGAACTGAAATCAATGGGACTCAAGGAAGAATTTGACTGGTCTGCACCTCCTCCGAAGAAATTCAAGAAAGTCAAAGTTCCTTCCTTAGTGGCCAGCTCTTATTCTTCATCTCGCGACACTGATGAAAATGAAGATTTGGAAGACACTGCTGCTGGTCCTACTTCAACAAACAACCCCGACAATGCTGGCGCTCCGTCTTCAACTTGAAATTCTTCAAGAGCGTTAGTCCTCAGTTTCGATCCTTTTGGTCATTCGATGACAAAGGGGGAGAAATTTGAGTTAGTCTTCAAGCGGGTCTCATTTTGTCTATATACAATATTTTATTAAGTTACAACTCTCGTTCTTACGAAACCTTTTATTGGATCGAGTTGTAATCTTAAACCCGATGGTGCTTTGATACTTTTGATGCATTATGCTTTTGCTCTATGCTCGATTATGTAGTATTGATATCGTTGATCCTTGTTATGCTCTGATCCTCATGAGCTCGGTGAAAATCTTCAAATCGATTTGGGATCGATACTCAAAAGTTTCAAATTCCTCATACGCATTGGGCTCGATACTCATTATGCATTATTTTGCATGCTCGCATATCATCAAGCACCATATTTCATCATGCATTTCAAATTCCTCATATTATATGTCAAATCGTGTATGAATTACAAGATATAGGGGAGATCTCCATGATTCAATTCTTCAAATGTGCATTGCCTCAAAAGCAATTTCCTCACTATGCACATCTTGGGGAGTTCTTCTATATCTTGCAATCAAAATCCTCATTATCAGTATTTACACTTCATATATTTATCCCGTTGAAAACTTAACCTATGTTGTCATCAATCACCAAAAGGGGAGATTGTAAGTGCATCTAGTGCCCTTAGTGATTTTGGTGTATTGAAGACTTATAGGTTAAGTAACTAATCGTTTGTGAGTGTACACAGGTCTATAAGTCTATGAGGAGTTTGATATTTACGGTGAAAGTCGACCCTAAAATGAATTTCTTCAAGCTGAAGAATTTGATATTACGAAGACTTTACGAAGACTTTGAAAGTGAAGAAATTGGTGTGATTCGAAGACTTGGAATTCGCTTGAGGAATATGAAGCGTGAAGACTTTTGTTTTCGTAGTTTCATTTTCTCTTTCTTGAGTCATAGGAAACACCGTCTTTGTTAAAGGGGTCGAGGAAATACTAAGGAAAAATTTCCATTTGATGCTCAACTCAAAATCCTACACCTACCAATCCCTTGAGTGAAGCTTTTGGAAATCTCATACTGATTCAGTCAATTTCTTGATGTGAGACGAAGCTCTTACAGTCATTTGAGAATTTGTTCGGACCGAGGAGTTAAAATTCATGTCTGAATTTCCTACATGAGGAACATGATAATACGAGAATTTGATGTTCAAATTTCCGACCGTTCTTTATCTGCACGCCATGCTGTCCCAAATATCTTATCCACCTAACGGTCATATCATTGAAGGGCATTTATGTCTTATCATGTCGGGCTGCTCCCTAGGCTATAAATAGCGCCCCTACAACCACTAGTTGGTTGGCTGCTCGAGAAGAACTTGACACTTGTCATTTGAGCAACCCATCCTCCGAGGACTTTGGCGAAAATCATCAAGTGAGGAAAAACCCAAAGTGAGGAAAAACCCAAAACCAAACCCCAACAAACCCAAAGTGATTGAGCATCGAAGAAATTGATCCAGCGTGGATCCGGCGCTTTTACCTTTGAAGACTGTGCTTCTTCCAGACGGTTAGGCGTCACGGTCTAGAACATCAAGAGGAATTGTGGATCGCCGAGTGACCAAGTATGTGAAGGTTTGGAAGTCGCTGAAGACTTACCACGAGTGATTGGGCCGAGGTCTGCGTGACCTTAGTTCAAGGAGAATCTGGTGAGGACTTGGTGTCTGAGCTGCGTGCTCGATGATTGGGTGTCCGGACTGTGTGTCCTCGAGTTTAAATACTCGGCCGCTCCAACCAGACGTACAACCGAGACAGCAGTTGGAACTGGTCTACCAAATCATTGTCTTCACCAACCTAACTGGTTCTATTTCCTCAACCCTTTCATTTCCTCATTCTTGTGTTGAGTGTTTGTTCATATCTGTGTTTGAAGACTTTGGTGAAGACTTTCTCAATTTCCTCAGTTCAATTTCTTGATCTGTTTGTCTTCATCTTGAGTTATCCTGTGATTACGCTTTCGGTACTCTGTGATTGTCTTCATTTCATCATGATGACTATGCTTGTAATCTGTTATGCTTACTTCTGAGTACTTATTCCGCTGCATGTATTTCTTCGCTAAGGAATTTCCTCACCGGCAAATTCCTCAGTGAAGAATTTGTAAAATTCATAAAAATCGCCTATTCACCCCCCCTCTAGTCGATATAACGCACTTTCAATGATGCTCTTCATTCATAGATAAAAGATGGTAGTCCCCGAGCTCTCCTTGGGGGGCCTATTGTCTCGTACTTAGTACAAAAGTTAGAGTGATACATACTGCATTTCAACTGTAAAATCTTCGGAGGAGGTTGGTGTTCCATGGTCGTTCCGACTCCTTGCCGGAGTCGTCTCTCTTTCGTGCCCTCGGCTTCTGTGCGTCGATCAGGTAGTAGGAGTCGTTTCCCAGTGCTCTGCTGACGATGAAGGGGCCCTCCCAAGGGGCCGAGAGCTTGTGCTGGTCGGCTGTCCGCTGGATCAGCCGGAGCACAAGGTCGCCCTCTTGGAAAGATCTTGGCTTGACCTTCCGGCTGTGGTAGTGGCGCAAACCCTGCTGGTAGATGGTGGACTGGCTGAGGGCTAACAGCCGGCCCTCTTCCAGCAGGTCGACGCCGTCTTCTCGTGCTTCCCTGGCCTCCGCCTCCGTGTACATGGTCACCCGAGGCGAGTCGAACTCGATGTCGGTTGGGATGACCGCCTCGGCACCTTACACCAGGAAGAAAGGAGTGAAGCCGGTTGATCTGTTTGGGGTGGTGCGTAGACTCCAGAGGACGGCCGGCAGCTCCTCAAGCCAGCAGCCGGCCGAGCGCTCCAGTGGCATGACCAGTCGGGGCTTGATGCCGGAAAGGATGAGGCCGTTTGCTCGCTCGACTTGGCCGTTTGACTGCGGGTGGGCAACGGACGCTAAGTCCATTTGGATGCCCTGTGTCGTGCAGAAACGTGCCAATGCTCCCTTGGCGAAATTCATGCCGTTGTCGGTGATGATGATGTGCGGCACGCCGTATCGAGTTGTGATATCTGCGATGAATGTCACGGCAGTCGGCCCATTCAGCTTCTTGATCGGCTTTGCTTCAATCCCCTTGGTGAATTTGTCCACAGCGACAAGTAGGTGTGTCATGCCGCCGCGCGCCGTCTTGAATGGTCCCACCATGTCCAGCCCCCAAACGGCAAAGGGCCAAGTGAGGGGGATGGTCTTGAGTGCCGAAGCCGGCATGTGTTGGTTGGAGCTAAAGACTTGACACCCTTTGCAATGCTTAACTAACTCCTTGGCCTCGTCCAAAGCGGTCGGCCAAAAGAAACCATGGCGGAAGGCTTTGGCGACGAGTGATCTTGAGGCCGCATGGTGGCCGCACTCGCCTTGGTGGGTGTCTCTGAGGATTGCTATGCCCTTCTCTTGCTTGACGCAGCGCTGGAAGACTCCAGTGACGATGCGCCTGACGAGCTCTCTGTTGGCGATTGTGTATGCTCCGGCTCGGCGTTGGACTCGTCTTGCTTCTGTCTCGTCAGCCGACAGCTCTTGGTTTATCAGGAAGTTGAGGATGGGCTGGGCCCATGATGGAGCTGTGACTTCTTCTATTGCCAACACTGCTACTACAACCAGGGTGGGCGGGCTGGGTGATGAAATGCTGGAGTCGGCCGCCGCCTGTTGTGCTGGTGCAGTCCACGGGCCGACTACCGCAGTCCCCGAGCCGGGTTCAGAAGTCCCCGGGTTGGGTGCAGCTACGGAAGTCCCCGAGCCGCCTACTGAAGTCCCCGGGCCGCCTGCATGGCTCTTCAAGCTGGATCCGGCTACATCGGGGCTAGGCGGCACGAAGATGGAATCGGATTCTGGAGACGGCTTGATAGATGGCTTGAGGAGGCGTTGCAGAGAGACGCCGGTTGGTATTGCCTGCCGAGTGGAGCCTATTCGGGCCAGGGTATCTGCTGGGTCGTTGTCGGCTCGTGGTACGTGGAGGAACTCGCATCCTTCAAAGTACCCGCTGATCTGCCGAATGAGGAAGTGGTAGCTTGCCATGTTTGCGTCCTTGGCGGCCCAGTCGCCAGATGATTGCTGGACTACCAAGTCCGAGTCGCCGTAGCACAGGATCCGGCGTATGCCAAGCTCTTTGGCAAGCCGGAGCCCGTGTACAAGCGCCTCATACTCGGCCACGTTGTTGGAGGCGGCAAAGTGAATTTGCAGCGTGTATCCGAGCTTGTCGCCTTTGGGAGAGGTGAGGATGACGCCGGCTCCCAAGCCGGTGCGCATCTTGGACCCGTCGAAGTGTAGGCGCCAGTGAGTGGAGTCGGGAGCCGGCGGCAGGTACTGGGTCTCGGCCCAGTCGACGAGGAAGTCGGCCAATGCTTGGGACTTGATGGCGGTGCGAGGCTGGTAGAAGATCGTGTAAGGGGCCAGCTCGATGGCCCATTTCGCCACCCGGCCGGATGCATCCCGGCTGCCTATGATCTCGGCGAGCGGGGCGGTGCATACGACCGTGATGGGGTGCTCTTGGAAGTAGGGCTTCAGCTTCTTGGCGGCAAAGTACACGCCATAGCACATTTTCTGGTAGTGCGGGTAGTTCTGCTTCGAGGCGGACAACACCTCACTCAAATAGTACACCGGCCTCTGGACCGGCTGGGCTCGGCCCTCTTCTGGGCGCTGGACTACGATGACGGTGCTGACCACCCGGCTGGTTGCAGCAATGTAAAGGAGCATGGGCTCTTTCTCAGTCGGCGCCGCCAGGACAGGCGGCGTGGTCAGCATCTTCTTCAACTCGTGAAAAGCTTGGTCGGCTTGGTCGTTCCATTCAAAGTGAGTGGTCTTCTTCATGAGGCGGTAGAGGGGGAGGGCTTTCTCTCCAAGCCGGCTGATGAAGCGGTTCAGGGAAGCCAGGCATCCAGTAAACTTCTGGACGTCTCGCAGTTTTGTGGGAATCGCCATTCTCTCAATGGCCTTGATCTTCACTGGGTTGCATTCGATGCCGCGTTCGGAGACCAGGAAGCCTAGGAGTTGGCCGGCTGGCACTCCGAACACGCATTTCTCAGGGTTGAGCTTGATCCGGAATCGGCGCAGGTTCTCAAATGTTTCCTTGAGGTCTTCTAGCAAGGTGTCGCGCTTCTCCGTCTTCACCACGATGTCGTCTACATAGACGTGGGCATTTTTGCCGAGCTGCTTGAGGAGGCACTTCTGCATGCAACGCTGAAAAGTGGCACCGGCATTTCTCAAGCCGAATGTCATAGTCAGGTAGCAAAAAGCTCTGAACGGCGTGATGAAGGCGGTCTTCAGGCGGTCAGCCGGATCTAGCTTTATCTAGTGATATCCTGAGTAAGCATCGAAGAAACTCAACATCTCGCATCCGGCTATGGAGTCTATCACTTGATCTATCCTTGGCAGGGCGAAAGGATCTTTGGGGCAGGCCTTGTTGAGGCTCGTGTAGTCTATACACATGTGCCACTTGTTGTTCTTCTTCAGCACGAGGACCGGGTTGGCGAGCAACTCCGGGAAGAAAATCTCCATGATGAAGCCGGCGGCCAGAAGCCGGGCTATCTCTTCTCCTACAATCCTTCTCTTTTCCTCCGACAGTCGGCGGAGGGGTTGTTTGACTGGTTTGACACCTTCTCGGACGTGTAGCTTGTGCTCGGCGAATTCCTTCGGAACACCCAGCATGTCCTTAGGAGACCATGCAAAGATGTCCCGATTCTCACGGAGGAAATCGGCGAGCTCGCCTTCCTATTTGCTGTTCAGGTTCGCCCCAATGACGGCGAACCTTTCTGGGTGCTCGGGGTCGAGAGGTATCTTCTTTGTTTCCTTGGCCGGCTGGAAGGAACCTTGGGCATCATACTCCTTGGGATCAGGGGACAGGGCCGGCTACTTGCCGGCCATAGCCACGACTCGGTCCAGCATTTTCTTCTCTTCAGCAATCACAAGGGATTCAGCCAGCCGGCTACTTGCAGCTGCGCACTCGGAGGATTTTTTGTAATCGTCGGCTATGGTGATGATGCCCTTGGTACTCGGCATCTTCATCTTGAGGTAAGTATAGTGGGGAACAACCATGAACTTGGCCAAAGCAGGACGGCCAAGCAGCGCGTTGTAGGGGATGTCAAGGTCCACCACTTCAAACCAGATCGCCTCCCGGCGGAAATGATCCTTATCCCCAAAGAGGACATCAATCTTGATCTTGCCAATGGGGGCGCATGACAGGCCGGGTACGATGCCATGGAACACAGTCCGGGTAGGCATGAGTTGCTTCGTCTTGACGTTCAGCTTATCCAGGGTGTCACGGTACATGATGTTGATGCTGCTCCCGCCGTCTATCAACACGCGGGAGAAACGGGCGGCGCGTCTGTCCGTGGCAAGGGTGGCATCCAGAACCAGCGCATAAGAGCCGGGAGATGGCATCACCTCTGGATGGTCGGCCCGACTCCAGCTGATAGGTTTTTCTGACCAATGCATGTGCTCGGAGGGGTTGGTGGCGACCGCATTGACTTCCAGGTGCTCGCGGCGTCTGCTGCGCCGGTCTTCAGGCTGGCTCGTAAAGATGATGTAGGCGGCATGCTCGTCGGGGAGAAATGGTGCACAGCTCCGGCCGCAGGTCGGCGGCGGCTGCTGCGAGCGAGGCGGCGCAAAGCCGCCGCCTTTGGAGATTGGTGAGCGAGTGGCACTTCCGGGTTGTATGGTTGGGCGGCTTCCGGCGCGCTGTGGAACTTGCATGGGCGTCGAGTTTGCTTTCGTAGAGAAGGCGGCTGCCAAGCCGGCACTGCCTCTCGCTTCTTGGGGCGGGCCGCCCTTCGGGCTGCTCGCCCTCGACCGTGGCCACCTGCCGACTGGTGGAGGGCGGCATGGGGCCCTTGCGCTTGTGGTCGTTCTGGTACGGGCGTCGGCCGGAGTCCCCAGCCGGCGTCTTGGGCGCCGGGTTGAGTACCTTCCCGGACGCGTCTACCCGGAGTTCGGGCTTCATTGAAGAGTCGACGGTGGCGTACTTGTCCGCTATGACCAGAAGCTCGTCGAGGGTAGTCGGCTCGTCGCAGAGGAGCTTGTGCTTGAGGAGGGTGCCTTCTCGGCACCCGGCAGTGTAGTACTCTATGGCTTGCACCTCGTGCACCCCTTTGCAGGAGTTGCGGAGCTCGGCCCAACGCGTGAGGTAGTCGCGAGTGGACTCGGTGGGGCCTTGCACGCACAAGGAGAGTTGTCTAGGCTTGGGAGCTCGCTTGTAAGTGCTGGTGAAGTTGCGGATGAAGGCTTCTGTGAAGTCTAGCCAGCTATTGATCCTGTATGGCTTGAGGCTATTGAGCCAGGTCCGCGCCGTGCCCTGCAGCATCAGGGGCACGTACTTCACGACAACGCGCCTGTTGCCGTTTGCTATGCGTACTGCGGTGGAGTAGTCGGTCAACCAATCTTCCGGCTTCACAGAGCCGTTGTACTTGGGCGTGTCTCTTGGGAGCGAGAACCCTTTGGGGAAGGGCTCGTCGCTGATGCAGGGGCCGAAGCAAGGCGGGCCGACATCATCTTCTTCTTCCAGCGCCAGGGATCGCGCCAGGCGGTCGATCCGATGGCGGGCATCGTTCTCGCCGACTCCTTCGCGGCGACCTAGTCGGCCGCTGAGAGTCGGATGCATGATAGGCGGTGGGGTGGGATATCTCTCCCCATGAGGCGGAGGTGGGGGCGGGCTGCCCCGCCGCTCCATGGCTCGAGGGTGACCCTCCGCATCTCGCTTGATGGAGACCCGGGTTCGGCTTCGGCTGGCAGCCGGTTCTTTCTCATGCCGCGCGGGTTTTTTCTGCAGTCGGCCTTCGGGACGTCGCGTCGCGATCTCGGCGCGGCGGAGGGCTTTCCGCGCGGGCGCCGGCTTCGTGCCGCTGAGCAGCGGCATCGATCAGCTGCTGGATGCGTCTGGTCATGTGGGGGAGTTCTTCGGCCCCCAGCCCATCCAGCTCGTCTACGGCCACCTAGGCGGCGCGCAGGTTCTCGAGCGGGGTGGCATAGACCGGGCGGTCGACTCCAAGCATGTCGGCGATGGTGGCGCCGCGCTGTCTGACGACGCCGACTCGGCTTGGCCCGCCAGGGGGTGGCGTGCCAAAGGCAGCGTGGTCGACCTCGCGCTGGTGGGCCTCAGTGAGGCGTCTCATGGAAGCTAGCTTCCGGCCCTCCGCGAGGAGGGCGAGGCGGCGAGCCTCCAGTACTTCGGCATCGGCATCGGCCGGGAGGGGGACGGACAAGTCGTGGACCGCCGCATGCGGGGCATTGGGGGTGTTCTCGCCAGAGGCGGCGCCGTGGCTGATGACCATCACCTCGGCGGTGGAAACTTCACAGCCATCGGCTCGGGGAAGTGGGTCGTCGTAGATCGCGACGTCGGTGGGGAAAGCGTCGGGCGAGGCCGTGTCGGAGTCGACGGGCTTCGGATCGGTGGAGCCAACGGACTCCAGGTCCACAGCAGGCTCGCTGGAGATGTGAAGCTGGTTGAGGAGGTTGACGAGGTGGTCGGCGCCTGCGTCGGAGGAGGGCTCGTCGGAGAGGCGGGTCCTGCCAAGGAGATCGGCGAGGTCCCTCGCTGCGCGAGCATCGATGGCATATCGCGGTAGCGTGGCAAAGCGCCATCAGGCGTCTTGCGGGCTGGCTTCGCCAGCGAGGAGAAGAGGTTCCCGTCGAACGAGGTCTCCAGGACGGACGGTGCACTGGCCCCATGGTGGGCGCTAAATGTCGGGTGGTAGGTGCGACATATACCCAGCGGTTGGCTTATCATTGTGGGAGCAGATAGAGCGTCACCGGTGTCTAGAAGGCGGGATGAAGGCGATAACATGCCGCCGGATCTTACCCAGCTTCGGGGCTCTCCGTGGAGATAACACCCCTACTGCTGCTCTGCGGGGTCTCCGCATGGTTACTAGGTGAATAAGTGGCTACAAGGTGCTCCTTGAGCTGTTCGGCGAGAGGAAGAAGAAGGGCACGGCTAGCTCTCCTCTTCTCTATGTGGTGTCTAAATCTATTTGAGATCAACCCTTTGCATGGGTGCCCCGGGGTTATATAAGCCTACCCCGGGGTACAATGGTAATCCATTTGGGTGTGGGCCCAAGCCCGTCGGTGTCTCGCTTGCGGCTCCAGCGCCCGGTGGTGGAGCCCCCGGCTGGTGGGTCCCGCCGACTCTTGCGGTACCTTGCAGTGAAACAAGTTGGCCCCACCGCCAAGGGCCTTGTCGTGACTGGTTACTATTGCCTCAATCACGATGATGAGGCTTTGTCGAGTAGCGTGGAGTGCAGTGCATGCCCGTGGCGATTCTGTAGCCTCACCTCGTCTTGTCTCCTTAATGGCGCGTCTCCTTCGAGGGAGGAAGCAAACCGGTTGGGGTAGCGGCTGGCCTCGGGCCGGCGGGGAGGCTGTGGCGCCTCGGTCTCTCTGCCCGAAGAGCCCCCGCCCGTGCAGGCGTCGCGACAGCCCGTCGTGGGTGTCATCATAGTCAGCATGGCAACAGTGCCGCGCCGGACGGGCCACGGCCACCCCGTACGGCGTACTGCGCCAGGCGTGCTCCGGGTTTCGGGGGTGGCAGGCCCAACTGTAGCCACGCCCCGTCCCGTCGTGTTTATGCGGACGCAGACTCCCATGGTACGATCTCGACCGCCTTGTGGGAGCCGGCTTCTTGGAGTCGGCTTTCTCGTGGCTGGCCTCCTGGAGCCGGCCCTCCTGCAGCCGTCTTTACGAGGGTTAGGGCCAGGCCATCCCTCTACTCACCCACACCCCATGTTATTCTGCGGCGGGCAGCCTCACGCAAGCGAACCGATCAACCCTCATACTCCTCTCTCGCGGGCTTCCTTTGCTGCGTCTTCCCGGCTCAGCGTTGTCCCTTCCTAGGCCTCGCCGTCGTCGGACCAACGCTTACTGGTGCTCTCGGCCTTGGCGTGGTCAACATAGTCAATGACCGACTTCCATCGGAAGAAATCTTGTCACGATGGAGAGGTGACAGTGGGTCCTGACGGCCGCAGAAGTGCCTCCTTATTACAGCATAAAATAATTATTCCTCCACTGACGGCGGAGACCCGCGGACGGGCCACCGTATTTTCGTGAAAAAATGATTAAGCCCCATTGCTGGGACCCAGGCTACATCTTCGCACACAAGGAAGTGCCTCCGAAAAAAGCGATTAAGCCCCACATTGCTGGGACCCTGGCCCCATTCTTGGGACCCTGGCTACATCTTCGCATGCAAAGAAGTGCGTCAAGGGAAAAACGATTAAGCCCGACGGGACACACCAACTACATCTTCGCGGGCAAGGAAGTGCTGACGGTCGGGACCCACCTGGTGAAGCAGCATCGTGGCGTTGTCATTCTGGTGCGAGCGATATGCATACATATATACTGGTGGGTGTAGAGGACGCATACGCGTGTCATAGTAGAAGCGAGCGTCACGTGTAGTAGTAGAAACGCATACGTAGCATGTACGCGTCACGTACAGCGGCGAGTGCAAAAAGAAAATCTGACCGCGTATGTGTACATACGGTGGGGTCTCAACGCCTTCTCGCGCATCGTCTGGCGAGGGCTCGGGTACATGGCTGGGTCAAAACGGAGAAACAACGTCGTCGTCGTGTTCATGGGGAGAGCAGCGGAATGCGTCGTGTTCATGGGGAAACAGCGGAATGCGTGGTCGTGTTCGCCGGGAGGGCTTGGGCCGGCACAGCGATGGAAATGAGGCTGGCGTGCCGCAGAAGCGGAGAAGCGGCCTTGTGTTCGACCGCCCACGTTGAAGCAGGATCCTGTTCATCGGGAGAATGCGGCGTCTGCCAGCGGAGAAGCAGACCTCCCTACGGTGAAAGCAGGGGTCTGTTGATCGGGAGGGTGTGGCGTACGCAAAAGCGGAGAAAGCGGACCTCCTACGGTCAGCGAGGGTCACATTGATCGAGGCGGTGTGGCGTACCGCAAAATGGGCTTAAACGGACCTCCTACGGTGGCAGGGAGTCTGTTGATCCGGGAGGGGTGTGGCGTACCATAAAGCGGAGAAATGGACTTGTGTTGGGCGCTTCTGATCGAAATGGAGTCTGTTCGCCGGGAGGGGTGTGGCGTACATAAATGGGACTCCACAGGATCTTGTTCATCTCCCGTCGACCCCTCCGGCCTCCACGAGCTCTGTTCATCCACCGTCGACCTCCTCCGGCCTCCACGAGCTCCTGTTCATCCAGCCTCCACCATGGCGCTTCTCCACGGCTCTTGTTCAACCACCCCTCCACCGTCTATGGTTCATCCAGCCCTCCACACCACGGGGTCCTGTTCAACCACCCCTCCACCATCTACTGTTCATCCAGCCCTCCACACCACGGGGTCCTGTTCAACCACCCCTCCACTGTCTACTATTCATCCAGCCCTCCACACAACAGGGTCCTGTTCATCCACCCCTCCACGGGCACCCCTCCACCGTCTACTGTTCATCCAGCCCTCCACCGCACCACGGGGTCCTGTTCATCGGAGACGCGCCACCGCTCACTATTAATCCAAACCCCCCTCAACGCTCCTTTGTTCATCCCATCGATCGGCTTGATTAGCAGCGATAGCGAAGAATCGCTCGATCGGGTTCATTTAACAGCCATCGATCGATCGCTCGGGTTCAGTAACGCGTAGCCTGCAGTGCAATCACTCGGGTTGAGTTAGAGCCCAACGCCTTGCTCGGGTTCAGTTAGAGCCAACGCCTACTTACACAAGCGCATCACGTTATGCGAGAGAAGCGGCGCATCGCTCGACCCTCGACCTCCCACCGTGGCGGGAACTCCCGAAATTTTCCTCCCCTCGCTTCTACCACGGTTTTTCCGTCATGGATGTCCCAAAGAATGTCATGCAGCTGCGTCTCCGGCTCGCCCGGACGAAAAGCCCATTTTACATCATGATTTTTGTCATAAGTAAGGAGCCCACCACATCTATGATGATACCGGGTTTTCACAATTATCGTCATAGAAGTGTCATATGTATGATAGAAAAAAATTTCGTTCGGCCCAAAATGTCACGGATGTGTCTTTTTTTTGTAGTGCGAGCTTCGGATGTCCGACCATGGGATCGAGGGGTTGGGCTTCTTCCATATCGAGATCCCCGACATCTCTCCGCCCACCCCCTCTCTCCAGGCGATCATGACGGTGGTGGATGGTGTGGCCTTTCCCGAGATGATCGAGGCCGAGGTCAACCACCTCTACCGCCGCCAGTGGGATTGGCAGGTCACCCCAACTTCCGAGGCCGAGTTCACCATGATCTTCCCCGACACCCTCAGTCATGGCTACGCCACGCGCAGTGATCAGATCACCCTCACCCTCAATAAGATCGTCGTCAACATCTCCGAGCCGATTCTCGACCCCAAGGCGGTGGCTGTCCTCGACACGGCCTGGATCCTCATTGTCGGCCTTCCCGACATCGCCAGATCCGAGCGTACCATCCGCCAGATGTCTCGAATTCTGGGCAAGGTCGTGGTCGTGGACGAGCTCTCCCTCCGCAAAGAAGAGGAGGTCTGCGTCAAGGTCAAGTGCCTGGACTCCTCCAAGCTCCGCGCCACCGTCTGGGTGTTCTTGAACGACCAGGGCTTCGACCTCCGGATTGCTGCCGAGCCTCCCAACCACGTGGTATGCCCTCGCTTCATCGACTATAGCCACCCTGGTGGCAACCCGGGTGCCGGCGGGGACTACCACGGCCGCCACCATCCCTGTCCCTCCCACTCTGAGGATGATCCCTCTGATGACAGCCGCTCCTGCTCTCCTTCGCCGGACCCCCAGGCTCCTTCCTCCGGTCATGGTGGCCGACAGGTTGGGCTGTCCTTGCCTCCCCTGCAGGCCTCCTTGGCCATTTTGGAGGGGTCCCCGACTGGGTTGTCCTCGGCGAGCGACACCTCTAGTGTGGGGATGGTCGTCCTCCCGGCTTCCTCCCCGCGCTCCCCGCAGAGCCCACCGCCGGGCGCTTCTCCCACCGCCGAGATGACCTTGCCGCCCCCCCCCCCCCGCTCCGGTTCATCGCCCGATCGACTGAGCTGCCTCCCCTGGTTGCTCGGCTCCCGGTGACGGCCCCTGCGGGCGTCCTCCCACCCCCGGCCGCAGGCCCCCTGCTGCTCCTGCTGCCGGCGGTGGCCCCGGACCTTCCTCCCCCCGGCTCCGCTCCGCCCAGGCGCCCCCACCTCCGGCCTCCCCCCGCTTCGGCAAGGCCGGTTTGGAGGCCCAGCTCGTCCCCGACACCGCTTCACCAGCTCCTCCCCTGACCCCCTGCTCCTCGGCTACGCTGGGCGGCAGACCCTGCTCGCCCCCGTGATGGACCCCGACGCGGAGCGGGAGACCCGGGTGACCACCCCGTAGCCTCCCAACCCCTCCCCTCCATAGTCCGTGGCTTACTCCCGCTATGGCCGGTCGGCCTCCTCCCGATGTGGCCTCCTGCCCGGGCGTTCGGCTCGGCACGCTCTCTTGTGCGAGGCGGTCAGGCGCTGCCCATTCCAGAAGCGGGCAGCGCTCGGCGCTTGACCAAAACACAGAGCCATGTACCCCTGCAGTCCCCTCCTCCGCCTCTACTTGCTCGTTTTCTGCTCTCGAGTTGGTTCCGCTTGGTCACCTTGCGAAGGTTGCAACGGACTCCGCGATCATCTTCAGGGGGAGGCTGCTGCCGGTGTCAAAACTGACAGATCTCGGGTAGGGGGTCCCGAACTGTGCATCTAAGGTCGATGGTAACAGGAGACAGGGGACACGATGTTTACCCAGGTTCGGGCCCTCTCTATGGAGGTAATACCCTACTTCCTGCTTGTTTGATCTTGATGAATATGAGTATTACAAGAGTTGATCTACCACGAGATCATATGTTGTGGTCTAAAACCTAAGGGTATGGTGAATAATGTCATCCTCTATCGACTAGCTTGGCCTTGGCTTATATAATGCACCAGAGGCCTAGGATAACAAGAGTCCTAGCCGAATACGTTGGTGGAGAGGAGTCCTTGTCTTGATCGCCAAGTCTTGTGGAATACTCCTTGTATGCGGCATGGGCTGCCAAGTGACCCATGAGTGAACGCCATGGGGTCCTCGGCCCGATCCACCTGGCCGGGAGACAATGTGGTGAGTACCCCCTAGTCCAGGACACCGTCAGTAGCCCCCTGAACCGGTCTTCAAGTTGGGGATGCTCCTCGATCCTTCCGAACTGTTCTTCATCTTCGGTCGACGGTCTTGAAAACTGGTTCAACAAATCTTCTCATCTTCGATCTTGAGGATCGCCGAAGTAAATCCAAAGAGTTTACTTGTCGGGTATCCGAGGAGCCCCTTTAAGTTTATGGCCTTTATCAATGTCTTGTTATTTTTATGCCACGCCTCGGGTTTGAAGTGTTTCCCGTGCGGTGGTGTCCTCTTGCGTCCGAGCTCCAACGCCGGACTGAATTCGAGGTATTTTTTGCAGCCGAGCACCAACGCCGGACCACTTCTGAGCTCCAACACCGGAATGTATCCGAGCTCCAACGTCGGACTGTATCCGAGCTCTAACGCCAGACTATGTCCAAGCTCCAACGTTGGACTGTATCCGAGCTCCAACGCCGGACTATATCCGAGGTGTCATAGATCACCTTGGTTCAAAAAAGGTCAAGGAGTTTAGCCGAGCTTAATGCCGGAAATGCCCTCTATGGAGCCAACCACTTGCATTCGAGCTATATCCCGAAATGCTTTCCAGGTGGTTCAGCACCTCGATCATGGGCTGATTGTTCGCAGATTTTATTTCCGATTGATGCAATCTATTTATCGACGAGATATATAGCCAGTAGCCCTCAAGGTGTGTGTCGGTCTAAAAACCCGAGATGCACCTGAAGGATAACATAAGACTGCTGATTCTAGTAGCCCCCGAGACTCAGGTTGATTTGCAAAATCAGCCTAAGGATCAACTCCTAGCTCGGTAGAATACTTCGGGACGCAAAAAGCGTTGTGAACAGTCCTCGAGACTCAGGTTGGGTGCGGCCGACCAACCTGAGGATCATAGTCTCCTCAGAAACTATATTGCACTTAAATTTCCTGCATTGGATTATCAATGCAGTAGCCCCCGAGACACTGGTCGGGTGGCAACACCGGATCAGGGGATCGGTGTACCCCTTTAATATTGGTAAATGATAAGCCCGAAGCCCAGTAGCCCCCGAGCCTTAATGCGGGCACGGGAGGCTGAATTAAGGATCGATGTCCATAGTAAAATCACAAATTATGTGTAATGATTCTATGTATCCAAGTACTTTACATCATTAATGCTCGGATCCGCATTGTACAAAACTTTGTTGACCGACCATCGGCTTCAACCTCTTCGGCCAGTAGCCGAGGAGTGTTTTCCTACTTTATAAAGCCATTATAAGGGCGAAGATTTATGGAAAACAAGGCAATCCGTCCATACGGTTTTATAAACAAAGGTACACGGAGAGATATGTTATATTATGTTTTAACATAAGAAACATCTTCCAAAGAAAATAGTCCCACTATCAGTTCCTTTCTTTGGGTCGTCATGCTTATCATGATCATGAAACCTCACCTCTGATCAATGTGGGAGGAAAATATTGAGGATTTTTTTCGGGGAAAGTTCCCGAACTCTATGGTATTAATGAACCAAAATTTTCACTTCCATCATTGCTGACCAATGTGATCCTTTAAGATTGCTAGCTTTCGACTTCACCCAGTCTGAGGTACTAACTCGGATGACCCGGTAGTAACAATCACAGAGGTGCTCCCTTTACCGCCTAGCCGAACAATCGGGAACGTAGGGGTAAGCACAGGATCTAGGCAACCCAGCTTGGCCAAAATCTTAAGTCAAATTGATGCATACTTATGGATTTATAATGATAATTATGGAAAACAGCACTCGTATATTAAATACAAACACCGATGATATGTTTATTTTGACTCCATTGCAACCGTTTATCAGTTGAAAGCGGCCCATCGTCGGCTTCCACCCTCTTGTAGATGCTACGCAGGGTGTTTCCGCAATAAAAAAACGACCCTTAGCTGACGTCTCGGTGCCCGAAGGCGGTTGTGTTAGCGGAAATGAGGCAATTAGATATGCGGGTTTTATAACTTTCACTTAGTCATAGAGCTTAAAGTTGGGAGGCCGGTTACTAGCCCCCGGTTAGTGTTTGGCGACAGTCGAGGTCAAGCCGTAAACACTTCGGCCAATGTTATGAACGGCCCGTCATTTAACACAGTCATCGGATCGCTGACCAGTTTCGCTTATTGTGTGGTCAGTTTTGGCTTTCTCCACGAGGTGCTTAACCATGTGAGTTGGAAGCACAATCGCAGTGGTACTCCCTTTGCACACCTAGCCGAACAAAGCAGAACGTAGGAGGCAAGCACAGGAGCTGGGCAACCCAACTATTGACCGAAGACACAATTCGAAACCAATGCATATGTAGCAACATCCGAGAGTGTTTTTTCCGAATATCTAAAGGTGTCCAACGTTGCACCGCGAGACTTATGCTGGAAACACACAAATAGTTTAAAAGTGCCATAGGCTTGGAAAACCAAAAAACTTTAGTAAAAACTTGACATCCGAACTAGATCAAGTGTTCGGTGCAAATCCGAAAATTGGTCTTAGAAAAAAAATTGTGCTTCTATCGTGTTTTAACATGTCACATCCTATCTCAAGACTTCAAGCGAGTCAGCCTACGGCTTCAACCTCCTATCCCGAAGGGGGAGTACTTCTCGTTATGCCAGTTTAGCAAACTAAACTCTAGCGGCTTTGAGAGAGAAATTAGGCTCCCCGGCTATTGACCACACGCTCGCGTTGAGAAAAGTAGTGATAGAAAAAGACTTTGCAATGACTAAGAAGAAGAACACTTATTATAAAACAACTCACATAAATTTAAGAGCCCCCAAGTGACGTGGGTAAAAGAATTTTATGTATAATGATTGTATGTACCGAAGTACACACCCGAACTTTTAACACGTCTTAACCGACCGTCGGCTTCTCCCTCTTCGGTCAAGGGCCGAAAAGTGTTATGTACTCCACCTGTCGAGAATATCGACGGTGTTTCCGATAACCAGGAAATCAGGTCATAAAGCTATATGAGACAAAGCGCGCTTTCGGGGAACTTATGCTATATTCTGATGAAGTGTAGAAGCATCTTCGAAGAAAATAGTACCCCCACCGATACCTTTCTTTGGTTGCTCATTGTTACTATGAGACTTGTGCTATAGATTTTTTTTGTACTCATGAGTTCCTTTGTGTGCCGACCATGATTGAAAACAATAAGAGCGCTAGCTTTCGGCTTCACCCAGTCTGAGGTCCGAGCTCGGATGACCCGATCGTGACAATCGCAGAGGTGCTCCCTTTACTCCCTAGTCAAACAATCGGGAACGTAGGCATAAACACAGGAGCAAGGCAACCCAGCTTGCGGAACACTTAAGTCAACATGATGCATATTGTGGCGTAATACACGAACAGGGAACGAAGGCATACAAGTATAATCATATGCAAGAGAAAAGGCTTCATAAAGGAAGCCCCCAAGTAAACGGGGTATTTGAATTTGTGTATCACAAACAAGTTTTGACAAGGAAGTTTTTCACATACAACTTTTGCCAAAAAAGTATAATACTTTGGTCCAATCGAAAAAAAATAAAAATTGAAAATTCTGAGCATAAAAGCGACTTAGCTGGTTAATGTGCTCGGTGTCGATGCACGGCTCGAGCTTACGGCGGGACAAGGTCCCAGCCCCCCAGCCGGTCCAGAGGTAGTGGAGCGAAGAGCTCAGCACTCCGAAGTGTCGACATAGCACGGCCAATGCAGGCCGGCAGTGTGACACCGAAGTCCCCGGCGTGGATTAATGAAGTGATGACGAAGCCCTCGGTCCAGCCGAGGTGACGTGGTACGTCGGTACACCGAGGAGACAGCGCTGCCCGACCCGGATCCTTTACCTGTGCACGGAAATAGTGCAAGCTGGAGATAATAGGAATAATAAAAAAATGAAAAAATTGTTGCATAATTAATAATTTATGCAAAGTGAGTAATAAAAGAAATATGGCCCGTGTGTCGAACACTCGATGAGGTAGAGCTCTCTCAGTGATGCCAAAGTCCCCGAGGCAACCGAACATGTCGGTATGGCGATTCGACCAACAAGGTGATCATGCGAGCCGATTTGTGCCGATTGGGACAACGACGTCGGCTTGCCGAAGTGACCGCGTGACGCAGTCGAAGTCGAACACCTACACAAATACAATAGTGCGGTCCAAAAAGGATAATTGCTTGTTGCGAAAATAATTTTTTAAAGAGAAGTGGCCTGGCGCCGAAGTCAATGTCGATGCAGGGCATCGGCCTGTATGATGAAGGCGTGTAAAGCTTGAATTCACGGGCGGTCTGATTTCGGATCGGCATTCACCGAATTGTATCTGAAGCGGCCGAACCACCTGTGACCTAGTTAAATGCGACCACCATTGGATAGACCTGTGTAGAGATGATGAAACAAACCAGAGTAATAATTCCTTGAAAAATAAACCCAAGCAAAAAAATACTAGGATTAATAGCACCTGGTTTATCTGTTGTAGCAATCTGAAGAAAGTTTACTCCCAAAATTATGACTCGATCCGCGCACCCATTGCCTGATGGGCGATAAAGCGACTGCACGGTGATGCTGGCAAAGGTGGGCTCGCTGAGGCAAAGCCCAAGGTCCAGCTAACGTGACGAAGCTAGTCGGCTGGTGACACCGAAATCACCGGAGTATGTTGATGAAGAAATAGCAAAGTCCCCGGTCCAGCCGAGGTGTCGAAGCGGGTCAGTAAGAAGACATTGCAGCTGCCATGTCAGCCGAGGTGTTGAAGCAGTTCAGCATGATGGACATCGGCTTGAAGAAGCAACAGTGCGGCCATGCCGACGCTGGTCATAACTTGTGACGCGATCAATGCCAGATTGATGAAGTGACCGCGTGTCTGACCTGTGCAATCCGTGGGGCGATGGTGTTGGTGATGATTTATCCTTCACGATGCCGAACTCTTGTTCGGCTTGCCGAGCTGATGATTCGATAAGGTTAGGCTCGGTTCGATGAAGCGAGGATCTGTCTAGTGTAGGTCGGCAGACGTGGAGCAATGTTACCGGACTGGTTTGACACCAGTGCGATGGTGAAGAGTGCCTCAGAGAAGGCTTAAAATTTTATAGGCACGTGTTAAGAACAACGCACAATATCCTAGAAGAAAATTACTTTAAGAAGGTCGTCCGATATGACGTTCATAAAGGAACATGAATTCTGGTCGGATCCATATTCGTGCAGAAAATAGATCCGAAAAGTGATGCACTAATCGGAAGGATCCCGAAGTTTGGACGGTCGGATCGAGCTAAAAATTTGAGGGGTGGTAGATATAGGAATTCTGGAGCCAATCAATGGTTGGATCTTCCAAAGGAGTCCGAGCTAGGTGCTGGATACCACGCCCTAAACTCGTCCGATTCCGTCCAGTTGTGAGGCTCGGTATATCGTGATTGCGGAGATCCTCCATCGAACAGCGGAATTTGCACGATTGTTGTAGACTTAATTCCGCACAATTTCACCAAAGGAATCGTCAAAATGATGCTCGAGGAGGTGGAGGCAGCGAATACAAGTTCGCTGTTTGGAAAAACAGCGCGGTCGCCCGAGGGCAATGTTGACGTTGAGCTCCCGAGCTCCAAGGATGATTTATCCATGATCATGATAGGGATCGGAGTTGATGTTGAAGGAGGCCCACGTCCGAATATAACGATCGGAAGTAGGGCGCAGTACTTGGTCGAGCCAAGGTGACGAGTCGAGCCGGCGACGAAGACGCCGACGTCGCAGTTGATCTGTAGTCGAGCCATTGATCCTTTGACGATCACACAACGGAACTCTCCATGAAAGCACCATTGTCGGTGTCAAAACCGGTAGATCTTGGGTAGGGGGTCCCGAACTATGCGTCTAAGGTCGATGGTAAGAGGAGACAGGGGACACGATGTTTACCCAGGTTCGGGCCCTCTCTATGGAGGTAATACCCTACTTCCTTCTTGTTTGATCTTGATGAATATCAGTATTACAAGAGTAGATCTACCACGAGATCATATGTTGTGGTCTAAAACCTGAGGGTATGATGAATAATGTCATCCTCTATCGACTAGCCTGGCCTTGGCTTATATAATGCACCAGAGGCCTAGGATAACAAGAGTCCTAGCCGAAATACGTTGGTGGAGAGGAGTCCTTGTCTTGATCGCCAAGTCTTGTGGAATACTCCTTGTATGCGGCATGGGCTGCCCGAAGAGGCCCATGAGTGAACCGCCATGGGGTTCCTCGGCCCGATCCACCTGGTCGGGAGACAATGTGGTGAGTACCCCCTAGTCCAGGACACCGTCAGCTGCCCCCCTTAGTTCACGCCTATCGCTCCCCCGCCCTCTACAGAGGCCGCCGCCCCGACGCTGCCTCGGCGTGCCGGTGGTCTTCTTCCACTTGCTGAGGCCGAGCTCCGTGGTCGCACGCGTTCTCGTACTGCCGCTCTCCGTGCCGAAAGCGTGTCTCATGTCCTGGGGTCAAGCAGCCCCCCAATGGCTCCTTAATGTGTGCCCTCTTCTGGAACATTCGCGGTTTTGGCCATGATGGACGTCGCCGCCAACTCATTGAGTACATGCGAGATGAACACATTGACATTGTCGCCATCCAAGAAACCATGTGAACGGAATTCTCTCTTCTGGAGCTTGACTGTCTGAGCTCCCACCTCTTTGCCTGGCATTGGCTCCCTTCTAGTGGGAGCACCGGCCATTCGGGTGGCATCCTATTAGGTGTGAAGGATGCCACCTTCGAGATTTGTAGCATGGACCGGGGCCAGTTCTTTGTCATCATGGAACTCTAAGAATGGGCGCTCAACTTCAAGTGGGAGGTCATCATCGTCTATGGCCCGGCAGACCACAGTAGGTCTGCCTCCTTCCTTGAGGAACTCCACCGGAAGGTTTCAGCTGCCTCTCTTCTGGTGGTGGTTGACGGCGATTTTAACCTCCTCCAATTCGCGAAAGACAAGAGCAATACGAATGTCAACTTTGCGCAGATGCAAATGTTTAATGACTGCATTGCTAACCTTGGTCTCCGCGAGATAGATATGATTGGTGCCAGATTTACCTAGACCAACCGCGAGGCATCCCCGACCCAATCCGTCCTGGACAGGGTCCTAGTATCCCCGGAATGGGACCTCTGCTGCTCCCTAGCTTCCCTTCGGGCCATCACCCCGATTGGCTCTAACACGTGCCCCTCCTCCTGTCCTCCGCCAACGAGCGGCCACCGACCCGATTCCGCTTTGAGACATTCTGGTTGTCTCAAACTGGTTTCGTGGAGGCGGTCGGCGCTCGCTGGGTGGAGGCTCGTGCTCACCCCATCCCCCCCCCCCCCTCGCCCATTGACTCGTGGCAATTCTGTGCCAAGCGTGGCCGGAAGTTCATGAAGGGATGGGGCGCCAACCTGGGGCATGACCTCCGTGAACACAAGAAGGCCCTGCTGATCGTCATCCAGGCCCTAGACCTGCGTGCAGACGCGACCAGCCTCTCTCCTGATGAGTGGCTCTCTCGATACGACTTGGAAGACCAACTATCTGTCATCTACACTGATGAGGAGGCCTACTGGCGTCTTCGTGGCGCCCAGAAATGGGTATTGCGGGGTGACGCGAACACGGCCTACTTTAAGGCCATAACAAATGGTCGCCGTAGACGCAACAACATCCCCCTCCTCTAGGATGGCACGACCCTCCTGTAGTCCCCCAGTGACATCCGGGCCCATGCCGATAGGTTCTATAGGTCCTTGTTCTCCGCCACTCCTCGGAGCGGCCTTTCTCTAGCCCACGATTGCTGGTCTAGCCTCCAGCTTGTCTCCGATGCGGAGAACGCGGCCCTTATGCCCCCCTTCTCTGAGGGCGAGGTCAGGGCTGCCATTAGAGGCATGAACCCTACCTCGGCTCCGGGTCCGGATGGCCTCCCGGTTAAATTCTTCCAGTCCTTCTGGAATGTGATTAAGCCTGAGATCATGGCCATCTTTGACGAGTTCTACATTGGGCCCATCGACCTCGGGCGCCTCAACTATGGGATCATTTCACTCATCCGCAAGGTGCCTGGGGCTTCCAACATCTGTCAGTTTCGTCCGATCACGGTCATCAACGTGATTTTCCGAATTCTGGCGAAAGGGTACGCCAATAGGATGACCCTTCTTGCCGACCACACTACCCACCCCAACCAATCCGCCTTCATTCAAGGGCGATATATCCTAGATGGGGTGCTAGTCCTTCATGAAGTCCTCCATGAGGTCCGGTCTAAACACCTCAAGGAGGTTTTCCCGAAGATCGATTTCCGTAAGGCCTACGATACTGTTAGTTGGCCCTTCCTTCGGGAAGTTTTGCTCTTGAAGGGCTTTGACGACCAGTGGATCACCAGAGTGATGCAGATGGTTTAGTGCAGTCGCACCGCTGTGAACATCAATGGGGAGATTGGCCCTTACTTCCCCTTCCCCCTATTCTTGTTCAATATGGTGGTGGATGCGCTGGCCGCCATCTTGGATAAGGCTAAGGCCGCCGGCCATATTCATGGGATTACCCCCCACCTGGCCGGCGGCTCTGTGATCTCCCTTCTCCAGTATGCCGACGACACCATCATCATGGTCAAAGGCTCGGAAATGGACATCTCTAATCTTAAGTTCCTTCTCCTTTGCTTCCAACAAATGTCTGGCCTCAAGATCAACTTCTACAAGAGTGATGTGATGGTGATGGGCTACTCTCTGGCGGAATGACTAAATATAGCCAACCGGCTCAACTGCTGCCTAGGCTCCTTCCACACAACATACTTGGGAACACCCATTAGCGACTCTCGGCTTACTGTCGCGGACTTGCGGTCGATGGTGGCGAAGCTGCAAACGCGCATTGAGCCTAGGCATGGTAGATGGCTGTCAAAGGCGGCTTGGACGATCCTCATCAACTCCTCCCTCTCCAGCCTCCTCTTGTTCCTCATGAGCTTCTACACCCTTCACGAGACTCTGCACCATGAGATCGCCAAAGTCCAATCTCGTTTCTATTGGGCTAGCAACAACAATAAGCAAAAATACCATATGGTCAGTTGGCCTGACATTTGCAAGCCTCGGGAGCAAGGAGGCCTCGGTATCATGTGCTCTAAGCGCATGAATATTACCCTCTTATCCCGCTGGCTCTGGCTCATCTCGCAAGGTCACGGTGGCCTCTGGTTAGACATCATCCGGAACAAGTCCCTTTACCAGGACATCGCTCCCTCCATCGCCCCTCCATGAGCCAGTAGTGGACGCTGGCCCGGACCAGGTAAGGTGGCGCCTTGAGCCGTCTAGCCAATTCTCCACCAAGTCCCTTTACCAGGACATCGCTCCCTCCATCGCCCCTCCCCCTCTTACGGTGGTTTGGTCCATCTGCCTGCATTGAAAATCCGGATCTTTATGTGGCAATGGATCCGCGGTCGGACCCCGTCTGGGGTTGAGGTCCGCAAGTGCAATGGCCCGGGCACTGGCCTCTGCTCGCTTTGCGGTGTCCCCGAGACTCGAATCACATCTTATTCTCGTGTGTGTCTGCTCAGTTTGTGTGGAGCTACTTCAGAGAGGTGGTGGGTGGTAATTGGTGCCACACCAACTTCCCCGACCTATCCACCAAACTCCAGAACTCCCCCTACCTTCTAGACACATTAGGTGGCTTGAGATTGGGGCCATCGCTTGGACCCTCTAGACGATCCGCAATAAACTTGTGATACAGCGCACTCCTCTTCGACGGGCTACTGACGCTCTCTTCAAACTGTCTGGTTACTTGCAGCTTTGGCGGTCGCTTAGCTGCCCACAGGACCAGGACGCCATCTCCGCTTTTATCGCCGACCTTCGCTCGATGGCCGTTCGACTGTCGCCGCCGCCCCCTCCACCTCCCCCAGAGCCTGATTAGGCACTTGTGGTGCCCTCCGGCCCACCTTTTTTTTCTTTTTTGTTTGGGCTTGTTGAGTTGTGCCCTCAGCAGAACCTATTGTACTTCCTTGTGAGACTTGGGTGTGTGTAACGCCCCGGATTTGATGCGCCATGTGTCCGCCAGTTATTCGCCGTCCTTGCCATGTCATGTGCTTGCGTGTTGCACTTTGCCATGTCATCATCTGCATTTCATATCATGTCATCATGTGCATCTCTTCTTGCATACGTGTTCGTATCATGCATCCGAGCATTTTCCCCGTTGTCCGTTTTCCCATCCGGCACTCCTATGTCCCCCGGCGCCCCCTTTTACCTCTTCTCGTGTGCGGGTGTTAAACTTCTTCGGAATGGACCGAAGTTTTGCAAGCAGCCTTGGTATAGCACCGGTAGACCGCCTGTCAAGTTTCGGGTCATTTGGAGGTCGTTTGATACTCCAACGGTTAACCGGGTAACCGCAAATGCCTCTTTTGTGTGCAGCCCAACACCCCTCCAAAGTGGCCCAATAACCCACCTAAACCCCTTCCATCATCTCGGTCGTTCGATCATGATCGTGTGGGCGAAAACCGCACCTCATTTGGACACTCCCACCTCCTTCTACCTATAAATATGTGTCCCTCCCCGAAATTTCGCGCAGATCAAACCACAGCCTCCCTCTTCCTCGCGCCGCCGGACATGTCCATCCCGCACCGAACATGTCCAGCCTCCACGTCGCTCCGACCAATCCCGTCGCGCCACGTCATCGCCGCCGCCTCACCGACCTATCCGGAGCCGCCACCTCACCTCCCATCGCCCGCCGCGCCACCCTCCGGGGCCAGATCCGGCCCGTCCGGGCGGCCCGGGCAGCGCCCGGCTCCCCGCCCTCGCTGCCGCTTCGCCGCTGAGCCAAGCCAGCGCCGCCACCGAGGCCGCGCCCTCCGGCCGCCGCCCGTCGTCGCGAGTCCTCGCCGGGCTTCGTCTTGCCCTTGTGGCGCCCTCCCGCCGACCGCCACCGCCTCGCCGCGCGCGCCAGCTCCAGCGCGCGCCGCCCGCTCGCCGCGCCTCCTCCCGTGACCCGCCGCCTGGTCGCGGAACAGCGTCGCCGTCTCCTCGCCGGGCACGCCCGCGCCTCCCAGCCCGCCTGCACCGCCCGGTCGCCCGCCGCCCCTCTCGCGGATCCGGCCCCAAGGCGGATCCGCCTCCTCACCGCTTTGCCGCCCGGATCCGTCGGCCGGCCGCCTCGCCGGAGTTCGCCCGATCCAACCTCGACCCCGTTGACTTTTCCCCGCGAGGTCGAAATTCTTCCAAGTCCCCTAATTCTTGCATTTTCATGCCCTGTTCATCATGCCATAACTCCATGATAGCTGCTCCGTTTTGCAAGCACGATATATCGAAATGTTCATCTGGATATGCTCTACATTTCATTCCATTTTTCCATGTTCGTTTGAGTTCCTCTAGATGCCCTAATCATCGTTGCAAGACTGCTATGTGATGTTGACTGCTGTCTGTTAGCAGAACTTGCTCATTTGTCATTTTTGTATCTTTATGTGTGATTTTCTTTTGAGAATGAAGTCTACATGTGTTATGAGCTATGCCATGCCATCTTTGATGTGGTGCAATACATTCGTCATGAAATGCCATGTATTGTTTGTTTCGAGCTTGCAAAATAGCCTCCGTGATGATTTCAGAGACTTAGAATTTCAATAAGTCTGTCTGCTGTTATTTTTATGCCATGTATTCATGTTGCTACAGTGAGATCCATGCATCTGTTGGGTATGTTAAGTAAGGATGTTTTGGACATATGGTTATACTCTATCTATCCATGCCTCTGTTTGCATTTATGGAGCAATCTAGCTTGACTCAATCGAGCTCTACTTTTGCTATAAAATGTTCCTGGCAGATTGTTTACGTGTTATTCAATTTTGCCAAGCTTGTTGTAGTTGATCCTTGCATCCTATGTTGTTGTTCTTGTCATATCTAGCTTCTATGCCATGTCTAGTTGCTGGGTGTATGCTTAGTTTGTCATGCAATGCCTCGTAGTGAGTGCATCGAGCTCGTAAACATGCCTACTTGTTATCTGTTTATGCCGTGCTCCAGTTTTTCACAAAGCCTGAATCTGTTTATGTTTTTGCTATGTTCACATGCTTGCAATTGTATTTTCTGATCCCTTTTGGCTTATGGTCAGTAAGGGACTCTTGTTATATGCTTTGAGTAGATTCATGCCATGCTCTAGTTTGATATGATAGCTTGCTGTATCATGTTGTTTGTTAGATCTAAACATGCTAACCTGATGTTATTCCTGCCATGAGCTATGAATTCCACCAAGTCTGTGAACCTGTTATTATTTGCAACCTTGCCATGTCCTTTTGAGCATGTTCTAGTAGTTTCTGGAGATAGCTCAGTGTTCATGTTTTGTCATGCTTTACCTGTACATCATGTCCATGCCTTTTGTTTTCATGTTGAGGTCCTGTAGCATGTTGTTTTGATGCTTTCTATATGCCTAGTTGCTGTTATGGACAGATTGGTGCTATTTATTGTTTGGAGTGTATGTGTTGCACCGTTGCTCCGTTTTGAGCATGCTATATATGAAACTCGCTTAGTTTTGCATGTAGTTTCATATTACCTTGTTGGATCCATGTCTTGAATGTGTTTGCTTGATGTTTGAATGCATTTTGCATCAATGCCATGTTTAACTTGTTTTGCTCATATCTTCTAGGCCGTAACTCTGAATCTAATGAACTTTATATGTAACTTGACTAGAATTTCGCGTAGATCATCTTGGTGCATCTTAACTTGCTGTTTAACAACTTGAACTTAAGGTTTATTCAGATCTCGACCAATTTCGAAATTTGCATATGAGGACTTACCGGAATTGTTCTATGTTGTTTCCGGCCTCATTTAAACTTGCTTTGATGTGTTGCTCTTGTATGCATCATCTCTTGCCATGCATGAGTAGCATCATGTAGCCTTGTCATGCATCATACTTGGTTGAGCATCATGCCTTGTTCATGTGTGGTGTGTTTACCATGTTGTGTGCTTCTTCTCGATAGTTCCCGTTTCGTTGCGATTGTGAGGATTCGTTCGTCTACGCTTGGTTTGTCTTCGTGGCTTCATCTTCTTCATGGACTCGTTCTTCTTCCTTGCGGGATTTCAGGCAAGATGACCATCACCTTGGATCTCATTACTATCATTGCTATGCTAGTTGCTTCGGTCTATCGCTATGCTGCGTTACCTACCACTTTCTGCTCAAGCCTCCCAAATTGCCATGAACCTCTGACCTTTGTTACCCTTCCTAGCAAACCGTTGTTTGGCTATGTTACCGCTTTGCTCAGCCCCTCTTATAGCGTTGCTAGTTGCAGGTGAAGATGAAGATTGCTCCATGTTGGATTATGTTTATGTTGGGATATCACAATATCTCTCATATTATTAATGCATCTATATACTTGGTAAAGGGTGGAAGGCTCGGCCTTATGCCTGGTGTTTTGTTCCACTCTTGCCGCCCTAGTTTCCGTCATATCGGTATTATGTTCCCAGATTTTGCGTCCCTAACGCAGTTGGGTGATTTATGGGACCCCCTTGACAGTTCGCTTTGAATAAGACTCCTCCAGCAAGGCCCAACATTGGTTTTACCATTTGCCTCACCACCACCTATACCTTTCCCTTGGGTCGGCCAGCCCGAGGGTCATCTTTATTTTAGCCCCCGGGCGGTGCTTCTCTAAGTGCTGGTCCAAACCAGCAAGTCCGGCGCCCTGGCAACCAGGGTCTATGCCAACCCGGCGTCGGCTCATCCGGTGTGCCACGAGCGAGATATGTGCAGCTCCTATCGGGTTGTCGGCACATCCAGCGGCTTTGCAGGTCTTGTTTTATTATTGTCGAAATGTCTTGTAGCCGGATTTGAGACTGATCGGGTCTTCGGGAGAAGGAATATCCTTCGTTGATCGCGAGAGCTTATCATGGGCTAAGTTGGGACACCCTGCAGGGGTTTGACTTTGAAAGCCGTGCCCGGGTTATGTGGCGATGGGAATTTGTTAATATCTGGTTGTAGTAAACTTGAAGTAAACTCTTCTAAAATACACCAACCGTGTGCGAACGTGAGTGTCTCTTTTGGGGTTGATCGAGAGGAGAACACGGTTTACGGGTTATGTTTGACGTAAGTAGGAGTTCAGGATCACTTCTTGATCATTACTAGTTGACGACCGTTTGCTTTGCTTCTCTTCTCGCTCTTATTTGCGTAAGTTAGCCACCATACATTGCTTAGCAGCTGCTGCAACCTCACCACTTTACCCCTTCCTTACCTATTGAGCTTTGCTAGTCTTGATACCCATGGTAATGGGATTCTTTGAGTCCTCGTGGCTCCTGATTACTACACCACCAGTTGCAGAGTACAGGTTATGCGATGATCATGGCGAGAGCGATGTTACTTGTGTTGGAGTTCTTCTTCTTCTTCGTCGATCGAGGATAGGTTCTGGTCGGCAGCCCGGGTTATTGGTGGTGGATGTCGTTTGAGTTCCCGTTTATGTTTCATCCGTAGTCGGATGTTGTTCTCATGTATCTTGATGTATTCATGTGACTTTGTATGTTTTGTATGTATCCCCATCTATTATGTAATGTTGATGTAATGATATCCACCTTGCAAAAGCGTTTCAATATGCGGTTCTATCCTTGGTGGGACCTTCGAGTCTCTTTAGGATAGTATCGCATATTGGGCGTGACAGTGTGTGTGTGTGGACTAGTCCATGTATGTGTGCTCTCTGGCGGTTTGCTTTATTTATAAAGCGGGGCGAAAGCCTTTTTCGGTAAATCGATTCGGATAATATCCTTGAATTTCCTAGAAAAATGTACCCCGGAGGAAGGAGCCGTCGGCCTTGGAGGGGATGGAGGAGGTAGGGGATTGCGGACACGACAAAGCACAAGATGTCAGAGGACGATGACGTCATGCACCATCCTTCTTCCATTGAGGCGAGGGACTGGCGGTGAGGAACCTTCGTTTTGGCATAGTGCGTTTTCCCCCTAGGCCGGTTCGTACGGGATACAGGGAGAGAGGCAGGAGCACAACGAAGCGTTTTTTGGTGCAACAAAGTGTTATTCTCTCGAGTGGCATTCTCACCGTTATTTTTGTAAAACTATGAGGGCAAAGAAAATTAGCACTTTGAAATTTTAAGTGGAGACGCTCAGGAGTATACTCTCTTGTGTCTTCTTTCAACTGTGAAGGAAGGAGCAGTAGGGAGAAACTAAGACTGTAGCACAAAATCGAGTTCTTTTGTGCTAGAGCTTAAATCCTGTTATTGCTGGGGAACATAGCATGCAATTTAAAAAAAATTCCTACGATCATGCAAGATCTATCTAGGATATTAATAGCAATGAGAGGGGGAGAGTGTGTCCACGTACCCTCGTAGACCGAAAGTGGAAGCGTTAGTTTAACGCGGTTGATGTAGTCGAATGTCTTCATGATTCAACCGATCAAGTACTGAACATACAGCACCTCCGAGTTTAGCACACGTTCAGCTCGATGACGTCCCTCGAACTCTTGATCTAGCAAAGTGTTGAGGGAGAGTTTCGTCAGCACGATGGCGTGATGACGGTGATGGTGAAGTGATCCGCGCAGGGCTTCGCCTAAGCACTACGACTATATGACCGAAGGAGTAAACGGTGGAGGGGGGCACCGCACATGGCTAAGAAACAATTGATCTGCTCTGGGGTGCCCCCTTGCCCCTGTATATAAAGGAGGGAGAGGGGAGGAGGCCGGCCTAGGGCGCGCCAAGTGGGGGGGGGGGATCCCACTTGGACTCCTAGTCCTATTCGCACCCCCTTCCTTCTTTCGGAGGGGAAAGGGGGAAGGAGAGGGAGAGGGAGAAGGAAAGGGGGGCCGCGCCCCCTCCCCTTGTCCAATTCGGACTCCCCATGGGGGGGGGCACCCCCTTGTGGGCTGCCCTCTCTCTCCCCTGTGGTCGATGTGGCCCATTACTTTCCCCGGGGGGTTCCGGTAACCCCTCGGTACTCCAATAAATACCCGAAACACTCTGAAACCATTTCGGTGTCCGAATACTATCGTCCAATATATCAATCTTTACTTCTCGACCATTTTGAGACTCCTCATCATGTCTGTGATCTCATCCGGGACTCCGAACAATCTTCGGTAACCAAAACACATAACTCATAATACAAATTGTCATTGAACGTTAAGCGTGCGGACCCTACGGGTTCGAGAACCATGTAGACATGACCGAGACACATCTCTGGTCAATAACCAACAATGGAACCTGGATGCTCATATTGGTTCCTACATAGCGAAGATCTTTATCGGTCAAACCGCATAATGACAACATCGTCATTCCGTTGTCATCGGTATGTTATTTGCCGAGATTCTATCGTCGGTATCTTAATACCTAGTTCAATCTCATTACGGCAAGTCTCTTTACTCGTTACGTAACGCATCATCCATAATTAACTTCTTAGTCACATTGCTTGCAAGGCTTATCATGATGTGCATTACCGAGAGGGCCAGAGATACCTCTTTGATACTCGGAGTGACAAATCCTAATCTCGATCTATGCCAACCCAACAAACACCTTCGGAGACACCTGTAGAGCATCTTTATAATCACCCAGTTACATTGTGACGTTTGATAGCACACAAGGTATTCCTCCGGTATTCAGGAGTTGCATAATCTCATAGTCAAAGGAATATGTATAAGTCATGAAGAAAGCAATAGCAATAAAACTTAACGATCATTATGCTAAGCTAACGGATGGGTCTTGTCCATCACATCATTCTCCTAATGATGTGATCCCGTTCATCAAATGACAACACATGTCTATGGTTAGGAAACTTAACCTTCTTTGATAAACGAGCTAGTCTAGTAGAGGCATACTAGGGACACTATGTATTGTCTATGTATTCACACATGTATCAAGTTTCCGGTTAATACAATTCTAGCATGAATAATAAACATTTATCATGATATAAGGAAATATAAATAACAACTTTATTATTGCCTCTAGGGCATATTTCCCTCAGTCCCCCACTTACACTAGCTAGAGTCAATAATCTAGATTACATTTTAATGATTCTAACACCCATGGAGTCTTGGTGCTGATCATATTTTGCTCGTGGAAGAGGCTTAGTTAATGGGTCTGCCACATTCAGATTCGTATGTATTATGCAAATCTCTATGTCTCCCTCCTTGACTTGATCACGGATGGAGTTGAAGCGTCTCTTGATGTGTTTGGTTCTCTTGTGAAATCTGGATTCCTTCGCTAAGGCAATTGCTCTAGTATTGTCACAAAAGATTTTCATTGGACCCGATGCACTAGGTATTACACCTAGATCGGATATGAACTCCTTCATCCAGACTCCTTCATTTGCTGCTTCTGAAGCAGCTATGTACTCCGCTTCACACGTAGATCCCGCCACGACGCTCTGCTTGGAACTGCACCAACTGACAGCTCCACCATTCAACATAAATATGTATCCGGTTTGTGACTTAGAGTCATCCGGATAAGTGTCAAAGCTAGCATCAACGTAACCATTTACGATGAGCTCTTTATCACCCCCATAAATGAGAAACATATCCTTAGTCCTTTTCAGGTACTTCAGGATGTTCTTGACCGCTGTCCAGTGATCCACTCCTGGATTACTTTGGTACCTCCCTGCTAAACTTATAGCAACGCACACATCAGGTCTTGTACACAGCATTGCATACATGATAGAACCTATGGCTGAGGTATAGGGAATGACTTTCATTTTCTCTCTATCTTCTGCAATGGTCGGGCATTGAGGCTGACTCAACTTCACACCTTGTAACACAGGCAAGAACCCTTTCTTTGACTGATCCATTTTGAACTTCTTCAAAACTTTATCAAGGTATGTGCTTTGTGAAAGTCCAATTAAGCGTCTTGGTCTATCTCTATAGATCTTGATGCCCAATATATAAGCAGCTTCACCGAGGTCTTTCATTGAAAAAATTCTTATTCAAGTATTCTTTTATGCTATCCAGAAATTCTATATCATTTCCAATCAATAATATGTCATCCACATAAAATATTAGAAATGCTATAGAGCTCCCACTCACTTTCTCGTAAATACAGGCTTCTCCGAAAGTCTGTATAAAACCATATGCTTTGATCAAACTATCAAAGCATATATTCCAACTCCGAGATGCTTGCACCAGTCCATAAATGGATTGCTGGAGCTTGCACACTTTGTTAGCACCTTTAGGATCGACAAAACCTTCTGGTTGCATCATATACAACTCATCTTTAAGAAACCCATTAAGGAATGCAGTTTTGATGTCCATTTGCCAAATGTCATAATCATAAAATGCGGCAATTGCTAACATGATTCAGACAGATTTAAGCATCGCTACGGGTGAGAAGGTCTCATCGTAGTCAACTCCTTGAACTTGTCGAAAACCTTTCGCAACAAGTCGAGCTTTGTAGACAGTAACATTACCATCAGCGTCAGTCTTCATCTTGAAGATCCATTTATTCTTTATGGCTTGCCGATCATCGGGCAAGTCAACCAAAGTCCATACTTTGTTCTCATACATGAATCCCATCTCAGATTTCATGGCCTCAAGCCATTTCACGGAATCTGGGCTCATCATCGCTTCCTCATAGTTTGTGGGTCCGTCATGGTCTAGTAACATGATTTCCAGAACAGGATTACCGTACCACTCTAGTGCCGAACGTACTCTGGTTGACCTACGAGGTTCGGTAGTAACTTGATCCGAAGTTTCATGATCATCATCATTAGCTTTCTCACTAATTGGTGTAGGCATCACGGGAACAGTTTTCTGTGATGAACTGCTTTCCAATTCAAGAGAAGGTACAATTACTCATCAAATTCTACTTTCCTCCCACTCACTTCTTTCGAGAGAAACTCCTTCTCTAGAAAGGATCTATTCTTAGCAACAAATATCTTGCCTTCGGATCTGTGATAGAAGGTGTACCCAACAGTTTCTTTTGGGTATCCTATGTAGACGCACTTCTCTGATTTGGGTTCGAGCATATCAGGCTGAAGCTTTTTCACATATGCATCGCAACCCCAAACTTTAAGAAACGACGGCTTAGGTTTCTTGCCAAACCATAGTTCATATGGTGTCATCTCAACGGATTTAGATGGTGCCCTATTTAACGTGAATGCAGCTGTCTCTAATGCATAACCCCCTTTGCCTGGGGGTGCTTGTGGGGGGGGGGGGGTGTGCCACGACGAAACGTGGTAAATCGGTAAGAGACATCATAGATCGCACCATATCTAATAAAGTACGATTACGACGTTCGGACACACCATTGCGCTGTGGTGTTCCAGGTGGCGTGAGTTGCGAAACTATTCCACATTGTTCTAAATGAAGACCAAACTCGTAACTCAAATATTTGCCTCCGCGATCAGATTGTAGAAACTTTATTCAGGACCCCGATTCCAAGTCACATCGATCTAGCCGGTAACACCTCATATCACTTTGCGGCCTCACGCACGGTATTCCCACGGGTGTCGCCTTACCATGGCCCGGGACCGTTTGCGCCTTTTAGCTCACGTATATGATAGTGTCGCTAGCATCCATATGACAGAGAACCCAGGCCGACATGACTAGTCGTGAACCCAAAGTGGCACTAACTTACGAGGACAGGCATACATGAATCAACATTGAGCATGTCGGTCAGCAGCGTGCGAATCCGGGCTGTAGCTTTGGGCTAACAGGACTCCGGTGAACGGGCTGTAGCAGCTAGGCAGGACTCGGATGTCACGCGTGACATTTCCCGAAGGACAGACACATGAGCGAAGTGAATCACATGCCGCCGCAGTCAAGTGTTAGGAGCAGCGATCTTTGGGCTAGCAGGACTCCGGTGAACCGGGCTGTAGCGGACTACTATGGCTCATGGAAGCACAATACTACATTTCCCCATAAGAGAGGCTACCAAGGATAAACAACTAGGTTGTTGGATCCCACACATACCAAGCATTTCAATCATACACACAATATGCTCGATATGTGTAAATACAACATGGCATCACAACATAACTCTACGACTCAAGTATTTATTCAATAGGCTCCGAGGAGCGAGATATTACAAACATGGGTCTCATGACCCAACATACAGAGCATACAAGCAACAAGCACATGCGGAAGCTTAACTTGTCTGAGTACAGACAACTACAAATGAAGAAGGCTGAGAAACCTGACTATCTACAAGACCCTCCCAAGGGTACAAGATCGTAGCTGAGGTAACAAGCTAAATGTCGAAGTCCACGCGGAACTACTAGTGAGACTGAAGTCTCTCTGCAAAACATAAAATAGGCAAACGTGAGTACAAATGTACCCAGCAAGACTTACATCAGAACTATCTACATATGCATCGGTATCAACAAAGGGGGGTGGTGGGTTTGACTGCAGCAAGCCAGCTTTGACTCGGTGGCTATCCTGAACTACTACTGCAATTAACTCTTTTGAGGAGGCGCACACGAGTCCACATATTCACCATATCAATACACCACTATGGATCCGGTCCCGGCTCCCTACGAGAACGCCATCCATAGCACTCACGCTTATCTTGCGCATTTTAGAGTATCCACTTTCACTTGTCTATGAACTATACAGGCAACCCGAAGTCCTTTTCATGGACACGGCTATTGAATAGATGATGTTAACCTGCAGGGTGTACTTCTTCACACACGCTCTCGCCACTTACCACCATGTACACATCGTGTATCTCGGCAACCTTCAGCGGAAGCTTTGGCGAGGAGTCGGCCATGACCGACTAACCACACAAGTCTCTAGTCGGGTTTATCGCCTATTCGGGTTCCATCCGCAAGGAGATCCGGCCGGGGTGTCGCTCACGGCCCCAAACGATGTGTGTAGGGTTCCCAAGCCCACCTCGATGGATGGATCTACGCTTGGTACACCGTGCCATGGTGCCTAGTCTGTCCCAAGCCCACCTGTACCGGGTACCACTTGTTAGACTACTAACACAACCTACAAACACCAGAAACTAGTTGCAACTCCTGGACAGAGATCGAGACGGTTAATAAGTCGAGAGGGGCACTTAAGCATTCCAATGCGTGGTAGTAACTGTTCATGGATCACAAACAAAGAACTCAGTTCCTGAGGACGGTTTCAATGAGATAACCCACCATGTACTCCTACATGGCCTCTCACCGCTACCTTTACCAAATCGTGTTCACACACTTAGCTCTCAATAGTAGGACATGTTCACACACCTCTAATTCATCCCCGATCAATCAGACCTGACTCAACTCTAAGCAGTAGCAGGCATGACAAACAAGCATGAATGAGTAGGCACATCAGGTCTCAAACAACTCCTACTCATGCTAGTGGGTTTCATCTATTTACTGTGGCAATGATAGGTCATGCAGAGGAAAGGGGTTCAACTACCGCAGCATGTAACAGTTGAATCGTTGTTGTCCTAATGCAGTAAAAGAGAGAAGGAGCAAGAGAGTGCGATTGTATCGGAATGAACAAAGGGGGTTTTGCTTGCCTGACACTTCCGAAGATAGTATAGCTCTTCATCGGTGTCGTTGAACTCATCGTCGGAACCACGTCTAAGCAGGGGGAACGGTTACCGGCAACAGAGAGGAAACACAATCAATGCAATGCGACAATATGATGCATGAATGTGACATGGCAATATGATGCGATTTGAGCTAATGCAGCTATCAAGAGAAGGGTTTGAGTTGATTTGAACCAGAGGTTCAAATTCAAATTCAAACTATGAATTTATAAAGTGCATTATCATGTTTTCATCTATACAGCAAGGTTAAGTTGCTTTGCCATGCATGAGAATGGCACATATGGATAGATTGGATTTTTCTGATTATTTTTCATATATAATTTGTTTCATTTGGAGTTACGGTTGAATTCTTATGAATTTTAGAAGTTTAGGAAAATTTCTGAAAATAAATAAATCATTTAGATTTATTTAAATTCCAGAAATAGTTTACTGCGTCAGCATGACATTGGTGTGACGTCATCAAGTCAGCGGGGCGGTCCAGTCAAACTGACCGATGGGGCCCGGTGGTCGATGTTCGAGGGCTGGTTAGGGTCGCGGACAGGTGGGACCGGTCAAACGCCACGTCAGCAAAGTCAATGCTGACGCATGGGTCCACTGGATTAGATTAAATCTAACTAATTTGGTTAGCCGGTTAATTGAACCTGTGGGGTCCGGCTGTCAGTGTCTGGGGGTTAACTAAACAATGTAATTAAGCCCTAATGGCGTGGTTAGCCAGCGGCTAATCGCCGGCGACCATAGGCCACGGCGGAGGCGTCGGGTTTGCTCCTCCGGCGACCAAACGAGTGGCGGAGGGGCTCTGCGTGGAGCTGGTGCTCATCCGCATCCAACAGAGCAAGCAGCAGTGGCTGGGGTGGTCTACAGCGCCGACGGCGTCGAGCTTTGCGGCGGCCGGAGCTCGGCAAGATCGGGTTCGGCGCTATTGTGCACGGCAAGGCGAACAGGTGGCTGCACTAGGCTCCTGGGAGCATGCTGAGCGCGCGACGGTTCTCGGACACAAGCTGCGGCTGTTGTTGGTGCGGCGGCGATGAGACATGGCGGAGGGGAGCTTCTGCGTCCGTGCAACTACGGCCTAGAGGACGCGGGCGAACATGGGAGTAGGGGGAAAAGAGGCAACGGCTCATCGCGGGTCTGCTGGTGCTGGTGGCAAGGCAGGGGAGGCACGGGGTCCGACGAATCGATGACGCAGATCACCGGCACCCGAGGTCGAGGACGGCGGCGTTGGCGGGGAAGAAGGCCGTCCGGGCTTGCGTTCTTCTACTTGGAGGCGCGAGGCATCGCGCCGGAGTCGATGGGCATGTCGGCAAGGGGTGCGGTGGCCGGTGGCCACGGCTACGGCGATCGGCGGCGACGGCAACGCTCGGGTGTGCGCGTGAGAGAGAGACAAAGGGGAGGAGGAGCACGACGAGAGTGGGAGAGGGCCAGAGGGGTTGCGTGGCATCGTCCAGACGCGTCGGGGAGGGGCAGGCAGGCAAGGAGGAGCTGGCCTCCTCGGCCGCGCGCGTGCGAGCATGCAGCTGCTCCTACTGGCAGGAGGAAGACGACAGGAGGCGCCAGATGGGCTGGGCCAGCAAGCTGGGCTGCCAGTTGGGCCGGCTTCAGGTAAGGCCAGGTAAGTTCTTCTCTCTCTCCGCTTTTCTCTATTTTGTTTTCTATTTTCTATTTTTGCAGTCTGTTTGTGATTTAGTTCTAAGACCAAATCATTTCAAAATTCATAAAAATAATTGTGTGAACTAAATGGACTTATCCAAATCCACACAACAATTTTCAGAATTATTGAACATATATTTATTATATAATAAATATAGATCCAATTCAAATAGTTATTGGATTAATTCAAAGGCCCAAAATAATTGTTTCTGAGATTCTAAAAATATTGGTTTGATTTTTTATCCCTTGCCAATATTTCTAGAGATTCACGGGAACATTTTCTTGGACTTATTTGAAGCAATTTTTATCTTGGTCGTTTTCAGAAATAATTTCTGAGGCTTTCACATGTCCACATTTCAAGATTAATTGAAATTGAAAATGATGCATGGATGCAATGCCACTAATTACAAGAAGATTTCTAGGGTTGTGACACTTTATTTTCTTGTTACGATGATTTTCCACTTCACTCTGAAATTCTTTGAACTTTTCAATTATTTCAGACTTGTGTTTCATTAAGTAGATATACCCATATCTGCTCAAATCATCTGTGAAGGTCAGAAAATAACGATACCCGCCGCGAGCCTCAACACTCATCGGACTGCATACACCAGTATGTATTATTTCCAATAAGTCAGTGGCTCGCTCCATTGTTCAGGAGAACAGTCTTAGTCATCTTGCCCATGAGGCATGGTTCGCAAGCATCAAGTGATTCATAATCAAGTGATTCATAATCAAGTGATTCCAAAAGCCCATCCGCATGGAGTTTCTTCATGCTTGCACTTTACACCAATATGACCTAAACGGAAGTGCCACAAATATGATGCACTATTATTATTGACTTTGCATCTTTTTGCATCAATATTATGAATATGTGTATCACCATGATCGAGATTCAACAAAAATAGGCCACTCATCAAGGGTGCATGACCATAAAAGATATTACTCATATAAATAGAACAACCATTATTCTCTGATTTAAATGAATAACCGTCTCGCATCAAACAAGATCCAGATATAATGTTCATGCTCAACGCTGGCACGAAATAACAATTATCCAGGTCTAAAACTAATCCCGAAGGTAGATGTAGAGTAGCGTGCCGATGGCGATCACATCGACCTTGGAACCATTTCCGACGTGCATCGTCACCTCGTCCTTAGCCAATCTTCGTTTAATCCGTAGCCCCTGTTTTGAGTTGCAAATATGAGCAACAGAACCAGTATCAAATACCCAGGCGCTACTACGAGCATTAGTAAGGTACACATCAATAACATGTATATCAAATATACCTTTCACTTTGCCATCCTTCTTACCCGCCAAATACTTTGGGCGGTTCCGCTTCTAGTGACCAGTCCCTTTGCAGTAGAAGCACTCAGTTTCAGGCTTAGGTCCAGACTTGGGCTTCTTCCCGGGAGCAGCAACTTGATTGCTATTCTTCTTGAAGTTCCCCTTCTTTCCTTTGCCCTTTTTCCTGAAACTAGTGGTCTTGTTAACCATCAACACTTGACGCTCCTTCTTGATTTCTACCTCCGCAGCCTTGAGCATCGCGAAGAGCTCGGGAATCGTCTTGTTCATCCCTTGCATATTATAGTTCATCACGAAACCTTTATAGCTTGGTGGCAATGATTGAAGAACTATGTCAATGGCACTATCATCCGGAAGATTAACTCCCAGCTGAGTCAAGTGGTTATGATACCTAGACATTTTGAGTATGTGTTCACAGTCAGAACTGTTCTCCTCCATCTTGCAGCTATAGAACTGGTTGGTGACTTCATATCTCTCAACTCGGGCATTTGCTTGAAATATTAACTTCAATTCCTGGAACATCTCATATGCTCCATGACGTTCAAAACGTCTTTGAAGTCTCGATTCTAAGCCGTAAATCATGGCACACTGAACTACCGAGTAGTCATCAGATTTAGCTTGCTAGACATTCATAACTACAGCAGTTGCTCCTGCAGCAGGCCTTGCACCTAGCGGTGCATCAAGGACGTAATTCTTCTGTGCAGCAATGAGGATAATCCTCAAGTTACGGACCCAGTCCATGTAGTTGCTACCATCATCTTTCGACTTAGCTTTCTCTAGGAACGCATTAAAATTCAAGGGAACGGTAGAACGGGCCATTGATCTACAACATAGATATGCAAAAACTATCACGACTAAGTTCATGATAAATTTAAGTTCAACCAATCATATTACTTAAGAACTCCCACTTAGATAGACATCCCTCGAATCATCTAAATGATCACGTGATGTGATAGCCTGGTTTATTAGGGATGACAGACTACTCATATCAATAAGGATTTCCCTCTTTTCCGGGAGCCCATTCGGACAGAACTCCAAAGTTAAGCGTGCTCATCTTGGAGTAGTTTCAGGATGGGTGACCGACCGGGAAGTTGCTCCCGGGTGCGCACGAGTGAGGACAAAGTGCGCAGAAAAGACTAGTATTGATCTGTGGGGCCAGTCTTGATCCCGCCAGGAGTAACGATCACCGGCGGGTGTGTCCGGGGCGTTACACGTGATCCATATCAATTAAACCATGTCCGATCATAACGGTGTTCCGAGGCCATGTTTGTACATGCTAGGATCTTCAAGTTTAACCCGAGTATTCTGCACGTGCAAAGCTGTCTTGCACCCGTTGTATGTGAACGTAGAGCTTATCACACCCGATCATCATGTGGTGTCTCGGCATGACAAACTGTCGCAACGGTGCATACTCAGGGAGAACAGTTATACCTTGAAATTTTAGTGAGGGATCATCTTATAATGCTACCGCCGTACTAAGCAAAATAAGATGCATAAAAAGATAAACATCACATGCAATCAAAATATGTGACATGATATGGCCATCATCATCTTGTGCCTTTGATCTCCATCTCCAAAGCACCGTCATGATCTCCATCTTTACCGGCTTGACATCTTGATCTCCATCGTAGCATCGTTGTCGTCTCGCCAACTATTGCTTCTACAACTATCGCTAACACATAGTGATAAAGTAAAGCAATTACATGGCGATTGCATTTCATACAATAAAGCGAGAACCATAAGGCTCCTGCCAGTTGCCGATAACTTTTACAAAACATGATCATCTCATATAATAACGTATATCACATCATGTCTTGACCATATCACATCACAACATGCCCTGCAAAAACAAGTTAGACGTCCTCTACTTTGTTGTTGCAAGTTTTATGTGGCTGCTACGTGCTACTAGTAATAACCATTCTTACCTACGCATCGAAACCACAACGATGTTTTGTCAAGTTTGTTGTTTTAACCTTCAACAAGGACCGGTCGTAGTAAAATTTGATTCAACAAAAGTTGGAGAAACAGACACCCGCCAGCCACCTCTATGCAAAACAAGTTCCATGTTTGTCGGTGGAACCGGTCTCATGAATGTGGTCATGTAAGGCTGGTCCGGGCCGCTGAAGGAAATATGCCCTAGAGGCAATAATAAAGTTGTTATTTATATTTCCTTATATCATGATAAATGTTTATTATTCATGTTAGAATTGTATTAACCAGAAACTTATTACATGTGTGAATACATAGACAAAACAGAGTGTCCCTAGTATGACTCTACTTGACTAGCTCGTTAATCGAAGATGGTTAAGTTTCCTGACCATAGACATGTGTTGTCATTTGATCAACGGGATCACATCATTAGAGAATGATGTGATGGACAAGAACCATCCTTTAGCTTAGCATTATGATCGTTTAGTTTTATTGCTATTGCTTTCTTCATGACTTATATGCATATTCCTGTGACTATGAGATTATGCAACTCCGGAATACCGGAGGAACACTTTGTGTGCTATCAAACGTCACAATGTAACTGGGTGATTATAAAGATGCTCTACAGGTGTCTCCAATGGTGTTTGTTGAGTTGGCATAGATCGAGATTAGGATTTGTCACTCCGAGTATCAAAGAGGTATCTCTGGGCCCTCTCGGTAATGCACATCATGATAAGCCTTGCAAGCAATGTGACTAAGAAGTTAATTGCGGGATGATGCGTTACAGAATGAGTAAAGAGACTTGCCGGTAATGAGATTGAACTAGGTATTAAGATACCGACGATAGAATCTCGGGCAAATAACATACCGATGACAACGGGAATGACGTATGTTGTCATTGCGGTTTGACCGATAAAGATCTTCGTTATGTAGGAACCAATATGAGCATCCAGGTTCCATTGTTGGTTATTGACCAGAGATGTGTCTCGGTCATGTCTACATGGTTCTCGAACCCGTAGGGTCCGCACGCTTAACGTTCAATGACAATTTGTATTATGAGTTATGTGTTTTGGTTACCGAAGATTGTTCGGAGTAGATCGAGATTAGGATTTGTCACTCCGAGTATCGGAGAGGTATCTCTGGGCCCTCTAGGTAAGGCACATCACTATAAGCCTTGCAAGCAATGTGACTAATGAGTTAGTTGCGGGATGATGCATTACGGAATGAGTAAAGAGACTTGCCGGTAACGAGATTGAACTAGGTATGATGATACCGACGATCGAATCTCGGGCAAGTAACATAGTAACATACCGATGACAAAGGGAATGGCGTATGTTGTTATGCGGTTTGACCAATAAAGATCTTCGTAGAATATGTAGGAGCCAATATGAGCATCCAGGTTCCGCTATTGGTTATTGACCGGAGATGTGTGTCGGTCATGTCTACATAGTTCTTGAACCCGTAGGGTCCGCACGCTTAACGTTTGATGATGATTTGTATTATGAGTTATGTGTTTTGGTGACCGAAGTTTGTACGGAGTCCCGGATGAGATCACGGACATGACGAAGAGTCTCAAAATGGTCGAGAGGTAAAGATTCATATGTTGGAAGGTAGTCACTACTGCAGGATGCTGCTAACGCGACACTACGATCAGAGACCCTTTGACGAAACTGTGTGCGATGCAGTAATCACAATTGGTTCATCAGACACGATTCAGATTTTAGTTGCGTATGCGATTCAGGGCACACGGTTAACCCGTTCGAACTGTTTGCAATGAGGCAGAACAACAGAAACGGGCAGCCATATCAATGTGTGTGTGTTATACGGCATACAGTTCGCTCCGATGAACTGTTTGCTATTAGGGAGTGCAATAGAAATGGTTAGACAGTTCAAGGTGTGCGTGATATAGGGCATACGGTTCACTCGGACGAACTATTTTCGATTAGCGAACACAACGGAAATGGTTCAACTTAACAAGATGTGTGTGATATGTGGCAAACAGCCGACTCAGATGAACTGTTTGCGATGAGAAATTACAACACAGACGGTTAATACAGTTAGTTCGTGTGTGATTCGGTCTGTACAAAAACTTTGAAAAATGCAAACTAGTTTCTTGCGGTGGCTAGGAGTATCGCACACAATGCATCTGCGAGTACTCGTGTGCGATGATTAGTAAGTTACACATACGCTTCCTTATGTTAACACTTGTGTGATAAATAACACGTGGCACCGGATACGGTATTCGGGTTGTGTGTGTGCTCCACTTAGTCTTCCCGCGCTCCAGCGAATGCTTCCCGCGCTCCACATGGGTGAATTGTAATATCCACGCCTCTTCCCTCACCGGTTTCCTGCAACTAGCTATCGGCTTGCTGCATATAACCCAGGCGGCAACGCACTGCCGTGACACTCTGCGCAGATCTAGTCCTCACCCATCTACGATTAGTTATTCCAAGCATGCCAGGCAACGACCAAAGCTTTGACGTCGACGCCTACCTGCATTACATCTTCGGCGAGGAGAACGAGCCGGAGCAGGTCGGGGAGCAAGAGCTTCTTCGGCCGGTGCAGGCACCATTGCCCATCGGCAGTGATATCGGCGTGACAGACCTTGGGAGCACAATCGTCATATTGCAGAGGAGGCGTGATGAGCAGTTTGCCATCCACCGTGCAAAAGATCCAGAGCTGCTCAGCGACATGATCGACGACCCACCCGAAGAGCCGCCGTCACTAGTGCTCATCGAGAGCCTGATGCCCCGCAAGGAATGGGCAGAGGACCTCTGCAGTTCAGTCAAGACACAGGAAGCCCGTGGCTTCATCATTACCCGCGGCGGCCGTGTCAACCTCGATTCTGATGATGTGGTCGCCAGGCTCGAGCGCATCCTTGGCCAAGTTGACGTCCCCGACGAAGTAGAACATCAGCAACGTGATATCTTGAGGATGCAGGTGATGGGCAGAATTTGCTACCAGGCCAGAGACATGGAAATGGAGCGGTTCCGCGGAGTTGTCATGCGCGCGATTGCATGCTGTCAAGCTCTTCGGGAAGAGGCTCAGCAGCCCCAAGAGCCTCTCAGCGCTAGCAGCTCCGTAGGCGGAGGCCGGTCGGGGCACTTGGAGTGAATGGCTGGTACCTCTTGAGCACTACGTTGGTTTTCCCTTGAAGAGGAAAGGGTGATGCAGCAAAGTAGCGTAAGTATTTCCCTCAGTTTTTGAGAACCAAGGTATCAATCCAGTAGGAGGCTACGCGTGAGTCCCTCGCACCTACACAATACAAATAAATCCTCGCAACCAACGCGATAAGGGGTTGTCAATCCCTTCACGGTCACTTACGAGAGTGAGATCTGATAGATATCATAGGATAGTATTTTTGGTATTATTGTGATAAAGATGCAAAGTAAAATAAAAGCAAAGTAAAAAGAAAATGAAATAACTAAGTGTTGGAAGATTAATATGATGAAGATAGACCCGGGGGCCATAGGTTTCACTAGTGGCTTCTCTCAAGAGCATAAGTATTTTACGGTGGGTGAGCAATTCTTGTTGAGCAATTGAGAATTGAGCATAGTTATGAGAATATCTAGGTATGATCATGTATATAGGCATCACGTCCGAGACAAGTAGACCGACTCCTGCCTACATCTACTACTATTACTCCACTCATTGACCGCTATCCAGCATGCATCTAGAGTATTAAGTTCATGAAACAAAGTAACGCCTTAAGCAAGATGACATGATTTAGAGGGATAAATTCATGCAATGTGATAAAAAACCCATCTTGTTATCCTCGATGGCAACAGTACAATACGTGCCTTGCTGCCCCTCATCCTTTGGGAAAGGACACGCAAGATTGAACCCAAAGCTAAGCACTTCTCCCATTGCAAGAAAGATCAATCTAGTAGGCCAAACCAAACTGATAATTCGAAGAGACTTGCAAAGATAACCAATCATACATAAAAGAATTCAGAGAAGATTCAAATATTGTTCGCAGATAATCTTGATCATAAACCCACAATTCATCGGTCTCAACAAACACACTGCAAAAAGAAGATTACATCGAATAGATCTCCACGAGAGAGGAGGAGAACATTGTATTGAGATCCAAAAAGAGAGAAGAAGCCATCTAGCTACTAACTATGGACCTGAAGGTCTGAGGTAAACAACTCACACTTCATCGGAGAGGCTATGGTGTTGATGTAGAAGCCCTTCATGATGGATGCCCCCTCCGGCGGAGCTCCGGAACAGGCCCCAAGATGGGATCTCGTGGGTACAGAAAGTTGTGGTGGTGGAATTAGGTTTTTGGCTCCGTATCTGATTGTTTGGGGGTACGTAGGTATATATAGGAGGTAGGAGTACGTCGGTGGAGCAAAAGGGGGCCCACGAGGGTGGAGGGTGTGCCCCCCTACCTCGTGGCTTCCTCTTTTGTTTCTTGACGTAGGGTCCAAGTCTCCCGGATCATAATCTTCCTAAAAATCACGTTCCCGAAGGTTTCATTCCGTTTGGACTCAGTTTGATATTCCTTTTCTGCGAAACTTTGAAATAGGCAAAAATAGCAATTCTGGGTTGGGCCTCCGGTTAATAGGTTAGTCCCAAAAATAATATAAAATTGGATAATAAAGCCCAATAATGTTGAACAGTAGATAATATAGCATGGAGCAATAAAAATTATAGATACGTTGGAGCGTATCAAGCATCTAAGCTTAATTCCTGCTCGTCCTCAGTAGGTAAATGATAAAAAAAGACAATTTTTGATGCGGAGTGCTACTTGGCATAATTTCAATGTAGTTCTTCTTAATTGTGGTATGAATATTCAGATCCTAAAGATTCAAGACAAAAGTTCATATTGACATAAAAATGATAATACTTCAAGCATACTAACTAAGCAATTATGTCTTCTCAAAATAACATGGCCAAAGATAGTTCATCCCTACAAAATCATATAGTTTAGTCATGCTCCATTTTCGTCACACAAGAATGCTCTCATCATGCACAACCCCGATGACAAGCCAAGCAATTGTTTCATACTTTAGTAATCTTAAACCTATAAACTTTCACGCAATATATGAGCGCGAGCCATGGACATAGCACTATGGGTGGAATAGAATATGATGATGGGGATTATGTGGAGAAGACAAAAAAGGAGAAAGTCTCACATCAACGGGGCTAATCAATGAGCTATGGAGATGCCCATCGATTGATGTTGATGAAAGGAGTAGGGATTGCCATGCAACGGATGCACTAGAGCTATAAATGTATGAAAGCTCAACAAAAGAAACTAAGTGGGTGTGCATCCAACTTGCTTGCTCACGAAGACCTGGGGCACTTGAGGAGGCCTATTGTTGGAATATATAAGACAAGTTCTATAATGAAAAATCCCCACTAGTATATGAAAGTGACAAAACAAGAGACTCTCTATCATGAAGATTATGGTGCTACTTTGAAGCACAAGTGTGGCAAAGGATAGTAGCATTGTCCCTTCTCTCTTTTTCTCTCATTTTTTTTGGGCCTTGTTCCTTTTTTATGGCCTTTCTCTTTTTTTTATTCCTCACTTGGGACAATGCTCTAGAAAATGATGATCATCACACTTCTATTTATTTACAACTCAATGATTACAACTCGATACTAGAACAAAGTATGACTCTATATGAATGCCTCCGGCGGTGTACCGGGATATGCAATGAACCAAGAGTGACATGTATGAAAGAATTATGGACGGTGGCTTTGCCACAAATACTATGTCAACTACATGATCATGCTAGCAATATGACAATGATGAATGTGTCATGATAAACAGAATGGTGGAAAGTTGCATGGCAATATATCTTAGAATGGCTATGGAAATGCCATAATAGGTAGGTATGGTGGATGTTTTCAGGAATATATAAGGAGGTTTATGTGTGAAAGAGCGTATCATATCACGGGATTTGGATGCACCGGCGAAGTTTGCACCAACTCTCAGTGTGAGAAAGGGCAATGCATGGTACCGAAGAGGCTAGCAATGATGGAAGGGTGAGAGTGCGTATAATGCATGGACTCAACATTAGTCATAAAGAACTCACATACTTATTGCAAAAATCTACAAGTCATCAAAAACCAAGCACTACACGCATGCTCCTAGGCGGACAGATTGGTAGGAAAAGACCATCGCTCGTCCCCGACCGCCACTCATAAGGAGGACAATCAAAGAACACCTCATGTTTCAAATTTGTTACATAACGTTTACCATACGTGCATGCTACGGGACTTGCAAACTTCAACACAATCATTTCTCAAATTCACAACAACTCCACTAGCATGACTTTGATATTATTACCTCCATATCTCAAAACAATCATCAAGCATCAAACTTCTCCTAGTATTCAACACACTCATAAGAAAGTTTTTACTATTCTTGAATACCTAGCATATTAAGATTATTTAAGCAAATTACCATGCTATTTAAGACTCTCAAAATAATCTAAGCGAAGCATGAGAGATCAATAGTTTCTATAAAACAAATCCACCACCGTGCTCTAAAATATATAAGTGAAGCACTAGAGCAAAACCATATAACTCAAAAGATATAAGTGAAGCACAAAGAGTATTCTAATAATTTCCAAATCATGTATGGCTCTCTCAAAAGGTGTGTACAGCAAGGATGATTGTGGTAAACTAAAAAGCAAAGACTCAAATCATACAAGACGCTCCAAGCAAAACACATATCATGTGGAGAATAAAAATATAGCTCCAAGTAAAGTTACCGATGGAAGTAGACGAAAGAGGGGATGCCTTCGGGGGCATTGTAACGCCCGGATAATCATGCTACAGTAATCTCACGTTAATGGTGACACGTCACCTCAGTCACTGTAGTTAATCTCGGGTTAATTCGAAACCGTTTCAAATTTAAATCCTAAATAATTCAAACGACAAAAGCTTTCAAAATATTAAACTAAAATGTTCGAGCTGTGCCAAAAATGACATAGGTAATTATAGTGCAGCAAACACATTTTTATAAAATGCCTAAATGTTTGAAAATGAATTAAAACAGAAAAGAAAATAAATAAAAGAAAGAAAACAACAAAATAGAAAGCTAACAAAAAAAGAAGAAGAGAGAAGCCCCCCGGGCTCCGGCCCAACTGGGCAAATGCCCAGCCGGCCACTCCCGCACTCCTCCTTATCCACACCCTCACCCAAACCCTAACCGGCCACCACCCCACTTCCCTCCCCCACGTGAAAATATCTCCTCCCCCTCTCCCTCGATTGGACCGGGATCGAGGAGGAGGTCGCCGCCCGACGCCGTCGCCCCTCCCCGCCTGGACCTCGCCGGCGCTCCCCCACCGGTCTGCCCCTCTCCGCCGCGTCGTCCCCATCCTCCTCCACAACGGACCTCCCCGAACCTCCCCGTGCCCATTGCCCCGTTCCCTGCAAAACCGCGGTGAGGCCCGACCTCACCTTCTCTCCTCGTCCCCGTCGACGCGGTAGCCGCTCCACGCTCGCCCACACCCATGGCCACGCGCGCACACGCGCATCGTCGCGTGCCCACACCCGCACCGGCCGCGACCGTCACCGCTCATGCGCACCCTGCAAGCCGCCCGCCCGCGCCCTGGCTACTCCGGCCTCGCTCCCGCAGACCCCGCTGCTGGCTCTGCTTCTGCTGCCCGATGCAGTGTTGATGCTGCTCGCGTTCCCCCCCTATCGCGCCTCGCTTTGCTTGAAGCTGCTCTGCTATGGCCGCCGCACTGCGCCCGTCGCCTACCTCGCCCGCGCCTTGCCTCAGCGTGTGGCGCGCCAGCAACCGGCCTTTCGCCCACTCGAGTCGGCACCGCTACCCACTCCGCATCGCCCACCACATTGCGTGCCCGGCCCAGCTCTCATTTATTGCCGCCCGGCGTTAGCCGCCATGACCCCTAAGCGCCCTGGCGCTGCTGGAATCGCGTTCCCGGTCGATCGGCGCTTGGTCTGGCGCGCCTGGCACCGTCACTTGCGCAGGTCAGCCTCGACGGTGCCCACACCGTGCCGCTTCCCGTTACCAGCAGCCGTTTGGCCCCTAGGGCCTATGACAGTGGGCCCCCATGCCCCAGAACGGTTTAAAAAAAGGGAATTTATATATATATATATATATATATATATATATATATATAATTAATAATAAAAATAATTAATTAACTAATTAATTAACTTAATTAATTCTGATTAAATTAACTAATTATGATTAATTAATCTAATGACTAATTAACCTAATTAACTACTGTTAATTAACTAACAGAAAATGACAATGGGGCCCACCCCCCTAATTAGTACTAATTAGGTTAAATAATATGTCTAATTAAAATGTGTCACTGACAAGTGGGACCCACTGTTCAGGTTGACCAGTCAACCCCTGTTGACTGCTGACGTCAACATGACATCATGCTGATGTCATAAATCCATTTTCGAATTAATTTAATTAATTAATTAAATTCCGGAAATTAATAAAAATTTTAGAAAATCATATCTTTTAATCTGTATCTCAGATTAAATTATTTTCAACATGAAAGTTGCTCAGAACGACGAGACGAATCCGGATACGCGGCCCGTTCGTGTGTCACATACCCCTAACATATCAAACTCGCAACTTTCCCCCTCCAGCTCCTGTGCCCAAAAACGCGAAACACCGGGGATACTTTCCCGGTTGTTTCCCCCCTTCACCGGTATCACCTCATACCGCGTTAGGGCACCCCTAGCACCGATACTTGTCATGTCATGCATCGCTATGCATCTGTTTGCTTAAATATTTATTGTTTCTTCCCCCTTCTTCTCTCGCTAGACACCGAGACCGGCCATGTTGCTACCCAAGACGACTACGGAGTTAGCGACCCTCTCTCTTGCGAGCAACCAGGCAAGCCCCCACCCCTTGATCACGGATATCGCCTACTCTACTCTCTCATCGCTTGCATTAGAGTAGTGTAACATATTCTTGATTTCCGTTTATCCTATCCTGATGCATAGCCTGTCCTTGCTACTACTGACCTTTACCTGCAATCCTACATGCCTAGTATAGGATGCTAGTATTCCATCTGTGGCCCTACATTCTTGTCCGTCTGTTGTGCTATACTATCGGGCCGTGATCACTCGGGAGGTGATCACAGATATATACTATATACTTTATACATGATACCTGTGGTGACTAAAAGACGGGTCGGCTCGTAGGAGTACCCGCGAGTGGATCTTTGTGGCGGAGCGGCAGGGCAGGTTGAGACCACATGGGAGAGAGGTTGGCCTGGCCCTGGTCGGCGTTCGTGGTTACTTTGAAATAACACGCTTAACAAGTTCTTGGTATTTGATCTGAGTCTAGCCATTTGGTCTATACGCACTAACCAACTACGTGGGAAAGTTATGGGCACTCGACGTCATGGTATCAACCGTAGCCTTCGTGACGTCAGCGACTGAGCGGCGCGCGCCGGATTGGGACGTAAGCCTACTCTTGTATTAAGGGGGCTAGTTCTGCTTCCTGCCGCCCACGCAACATGCAGGTGTGCTAAGGCGATGGGCCTGCCCTGTCAGGCGCTTAGGTTTAGACCGGCGTCTGACCTCTCTGTTGTGCCTAGGTAGGGCTGCGGCGTGTTGATCTTCGCGGTGGGCATGACCCGAAAAGTGTGTCCGGCCAAATGGGATCAAGCGTGTTGGGTTATGTGGTGCACCCTTGCAGGAAGTTAATCTATTGAATAGCCGTGATCTTGATAGCAGGGGCGACTTGGAGTTGTACCTTGACCTTATAACAAATAAAGCGGATACTTAATAAAACACACCCTTCCAAGTGCGGATACAACCCGGTGATCGCTCTCTAACGAGGCGACGAGGAGGGATCGCGGGTAGGATTATGCTATGCGATGCTACTTGGAGGACTTGATCTACTCTCTTCTACATGCTGCAAGACGGAGGCTTCGAAGCGTAATCTTGACGGGATTAGCTATCCCCTCTTATTACGGCATTCTCTGATTCGGTCCACCGATATGGCCCTTTACACATATACCCATGCATATGTAGTGTAGCTCCTTGCTTGCGAGTACTTTGGATGAGTACTCACGGTTGCCTTGTTCCCCCTTTCCTCTTTTCAATACCTGATTGCTGCGACCAGACGATGGAGTCCAGGAACCAGACGCCACCGTCGACGACGACTCCTACTACACCGGAGGTGCCTACTACTACGTGTTGCCCGCTGACAACGACCAGGAGTAGTTAGGAGGATCCCAGGCAGGAGGCATGCGCCTCTTTCGATCTGTATCCCAGTTTGTGCTAGCCTTCTTAAGGCAAACTTGTTTAACTTATGTCTGTACTCAGATATTGTTGCTTCCGCTGACTCGTCTATGATCAAGCACTTGTATTCGAGCCCTCGAGGCCCCTGGCTTGTATTATGATGCTTGTATGACTTACTTATGTTTTTAGAGTTGTGTTGTGATATCTTCCCATGAGTCCCTGATCTGGATCGTACACGTTTGCGTGCATGATTAGTGTACAATTGAATCGAGGGCGTCACAAGTTGGTATCAGAGCCGACTGCCTGTAGGAATCCCCCTTCCACACTCCTTGACCGAAGTCGAGTCTAGACATTGCAAAAACCTTTACTAACATGGTTGTGTATCTTATGGGCCCACTTCGCCATCGGTTGGTACTAGGATCTTTTACTCCTCGACCTTTACTCTGGGACTCTAAACTCTCTTCTACTCGGGTTAAACGAATTTACTAACTCTAACACTAGGATCCCGTGACCACATTCACCCCAAAGTTGGATAAAGCCATAGTTATTCCTTAGAATAGTATTTTGAACAATTTCCACACTGTCATTTGACTCCTTTGAAACATCTTTGCTTTTAGATGGAACCCACGAGGCAGGTCGTGCGCCACACGACGACCATTGGTGCATCGGGATCACCTGCTGTGCTAGCTGAGATGATGACCTATCTGGGTTATCGTTGGCACCCTGAGTACACCGTCTTCGAGGAGTACCAGGACTTTAACCAGGAGCAGTACCGTGCCATCGTCCACCTCTACTCTCGGGAGTATGACTCCACTACTGTGCTGCACACCGCTCATGGTGTTGGAGTGACCATCGATATGGCAGTTCACGATGCTGCTTATGCTGCTCTGACACGCCTTCGTAGAGAGTATCGGGAGTTGGACACCTCCCCCTTCAGGCACCTTGCTATCGCATCCGATGTTGGTGCGGAGGGTTACTACACTGCTGCCTACTCCACTGTCACCCGAGAGCCCTTCTACCATTAGAACCTGGTTCTACATGCTGATGGGCTGGATCGAGCTAACCGAGCTCTTCTCCACGAGTTGTACACCACCCGTCAGCACCTTTACCGTGCTCTGATGATGTTGCACCCCTTTGTCGGATCTAGAGAGCTGTCGCGTTCTGCGATCTACCCAGCTAGGACCGTGATGCCCCAGGGTGTCGGCTGGCCAGATGTGGGAGGCTACTCTCCCCCACTTGGTCCTCTTCTGCCACTTGAGCGTCGGGTTCTGCACCGGAGTATCCGCGGGCCCCAGGTTGCTGGCGTGGAGTTCCCGATGCAACACCACCAACTTTCAGGCTACAGCTACCCCCACAGTACCTCTTGGGACTGATGTAGTCTTGCTAAGTAGTATTAGATGCATTCGCCGCGAGCCTGCGTGCCGCCTATGATGTCTTAGTCTATGTACTGAACTCTGTGTACTGAACTCTATGCATGATCTCTTTTGTAAGATATGCCGACTACTATGTAGTATCTATCGTGTTGTTCTCATTATGCATGTTTCATCATGAATGGTTCTTGTCTTTGCAAATTTCTCAATGCTGAACAACCCCTGTTATACATTAGCAGGATGGTTAGACCAGGTGGTCGTGGTCGTGGTGGCAACGCCCCACCACCGCCTGAGTACATGGCTGGTATGATTCAACAGCTCGAGATGAATCGCCAGTTCATGGAGAATATGATGGCTCACTTCCCTCGCCCCAATATGAACCAGCAACCAACCCAAGTGACTCTGTAGGATTTCATGCGCCTCAACCCCATTGTGTACCGCAGCTCAACTCAGCCTCTGGATGCTGATGACTGGCTCCGTGACGTCACCTATGAGATGGAGTCTGCTGATGTAGCCCCTGCGAGCTATGTCACATTTGCTTCCTTCTTCCTGAAGGGACCCGCAGCTCAATGGTGGGACAGCCACAGGCGTACTCTCCCAGCTGGAACAATCATCACCTGGCCAGACTTCCAAGCTGCTTTCCGTGCCCGCTTCATTCCTCGGGGAGTCATGGACCGGAAGAAGTGTGAGTTCCGCAACCTCACCCAAGGCAACAAAACTGTTGAGCTTATCAGCGGGAGTTTCTGGACTTGTCCCGCTATGCTGAAGAGGACATTGCAATTGATGCCTTGACAGGAGAAGTTCCGTGACGGCCTTCAAGCTGACATCAAGCTCGCACTTCTAGTGCATGACTTTACTGATTTCGCCACCTTGGTGAACAAGGCCATCAATGTCGAAACTGGTCTGCAGGAATACCAGAGCTCTCACAGGCGCAACCGTGACACGGGCTCATCTTCGGGCCTGCCCTCGCAGAAGCGTAAGATATGGATTCCCAACAGCATGTACCAGCCAACTACACCTGCCCCAAGGCAGAACTATGCTGCACCTCGTCTGCCTCCTCCACCAACTAGGCAGCCAAGGCTTCCAGCACCACCACCCCAAGCTCCTGTTCCCACTCCCAATAATGGTCTGCGCTACAAGTGTGGTCAACCAGGTCACCGTGCTAGGGATTGCAATCAGAATCGGGATCAACTGGCCCTTCCCGCAGCTGGCCGTGGAAACAACCAGCCCCGCAACAACAATGCCAAGTCCTATGGTCGTGTTCATGCCAACCACATTGATCTCAATGAAGCTCAAGACCAGCCTGCTACTGTGATGGGTACACTCCTCGTAAATTCAGTACCAGCATCCGTTTTATTTGATACAGGTGCATCGCATTCATTCATGTCAGAAGATTTTGCATGCTTGCACGACATTAAATGTGAGGACATGAACGCTTCGCTATTAGTGCACACCCCTGCGGGCCAATGTCGGACCTCCATGATTTGCAACGACTTCCCCGTAGAAATCGAAGGACTGGAATTCCTTGTCTCTCCCATCATACTGAAGTCCTGTAGCATTGATCTCATTCTAGGAATGAATTGGTTAAAAGCGCATACTTCTTCTATCGTTTGCGCCACCAAGACCGTCCATCTGCTACACCCTTCTGATGAAATAATAAGCTACAACGCTCGTCTGGTTCAGAATGTCGAGGCAAGGCTTTATGCCTTGAATGCATTGAACGCTGCACCACTCGAGGGCATTGAAAACATTCCCGTCGTTCGTGAATTCCAAGACGTCTTTCCTGAAGAACTTCCAGGGATTCCCCCTGCTAGAGCTGTCAAATTCGTCATCGACTTCAAACCAGGCACCACTCCTATAGCCAAGCGGCCCTACAAGATGCCGCCGCATGAACTCCTTGAGCTTAAGGAGGAAATAGACAAATCTCTTCGGAGTGGTTTCATTCACCCAAGTTGCCCTCCTTTGGGAGCACCTTCTCTCTTTGTCAAGAAGAAGGATGGGACAAACCGGTTAGTCCAAGAGTACCGACCTATTAACCAAGCTACCATTCAGAACAAATATCCTCTTCCTCGGATTAATGATCTGTATGATCAACTGGCTGGTTCGTTAGTGTTCTCTAAACTCGACTTGAGGTTGGGTTACCACCAGATCCGTGTTCGTGAAGAGGATATCCCAAAGACCGCCTTCGTGACTCGATATGGTTCATACGAGTACCTTTGTCATGTCATTCGACAACCAATGCTCCAGCCACCTTCTCTCGTCGATGAACTATATATTCATGGATTACCTCGACAAGTTAAATGCGTGGTTTATCTGGATGATATCTGGTATTTTCCAAGAACGAAGAACATCTTTGAACATCTTCGTCTTGTCTTTGGAAAATCTCGAGAGCATCGACTATCGCCAAGTTCTCCAAATGTGAATTCGGCTTCGAAGTAACCTATCTTGGGCATGTCATCTCTAAGGATGGTATTGCCGTCAACCTGAGCGAGTTCAGGCTATTCTTGATTGGACTCCTCCGAAGAGCGTTAAGCAAGTCGAAGTTTTCTCGGTCTACTTGACTATTCTTTGTCGATTAAATCGAGAACTTCTCCAAGATTGCCGAGCCTCGACTAACTTTGTTGCATAAGGCGTCAAGTTCCAATGGACCGACAAATGTCAGGAAAGCTTCCAGGCACTCAAAGACAAGTTGACTTCTGCCCCAGTGCTAGCTCCACCTGATACTAAGAAGGATTTCGTCATTTACTGCGACGCTTCCTGTCAAGGATTAGGTTGTGTCCTAATGCAAGACCGCAAGGTTATTGCTTATGCCTCTCGGCAATTGCGCCCTCACGAAGAGAACTACCCAGTTCACGACCTCGAACTTGCTGTTGTCATTCATGCACTTAAGCAGTGGCGACATTACCTCCTGGGTAATCGTTGCGAGATCTTCACTAACCACCAAAGTCTGAAGTATCTGTTTACTCAGCCGGACCTGAACCTCCGTCAGCAGAGATGGATGGAGATTGTTGCGGACTTTGACTTGGGTATTTCCTATACACCAGGCAAGGCTAATGTAATGGCTGATGCCTTGAGCATAAGTCTTCTCGCAACCACCTCCAGTTCACAAAGTTCAGCCCTCGGTTGTTGAAGAATTCAGAAAGCTGAACCTCCATATTGTTCCTCCGGGTGCACCCGCTCCCCCCCCCTAAGGAGTTTCGCAAGATGAACCTCCGTGTTGTTTCCCAGGGTTCCCTCAATACCCTGGCTGTCGAACCAGATCTCATGGGCTCCATCAAGACAATACAGGGATATGACTCTGAAGCCCACAAGATTAAGCGCTACCTCGCTGAAGGAAAGCCCTCATTCTTCACTATTGCTGATGATGGCGCCTTGTACTTCAAAGGCTGCCTAGTGGTGCCGTGTAAGGAGAAAAACCTGAATATGACTTAGAAAGTACGGAAAGAAGCTCATGATACGCCTCTATGTATCCATCCTGGTAGAACAAAGATGTACCAAGACATCCGTCAGAGATTCTGGTGGTCTAACATGAAGCAAGACATTGCTCGTTATGTTGTTGAGTGTGACATTTGTCGTCGTATCAAAGCAGAACACCAAAGGCCT